>SRZU01000224.1:0-67968 GCA_013183765.1 Fusarium xylarioides | reverse complement strand
GGTCTGTTATCTTCGTGGATCTCAAAATCGGTCATTTTGGCGAAAACGCGGCATCAAAAGCTGTAAAATTGAGGTAGTTGTGGTGTTGTGTTGAAAAAAGCTGCCTTTGTTGTGGTGGCGATGACCTCAATCGGCTGCATCATAATTTACGTCATTTCGTTGAGGAAGTTGGCTGCGAAGTACCGATTCTATCAAAATCTTGGTTTTAGGTGGGAAAAAAAGGTTAAACTAAGTATAGGTACCTAGCCTCAAACGAGCCAATAAGGCCATTTTGACCTATTCCGCGGTGGGGTGGGGTACAAGCCAAAATGCGGAAAATGACATTTGTAACCCCTGCGGACTGTAGCGTCGTTGTGTGAAGGTAACGCCGAGCTGAGTCCGTTGAACTCCGTTATGAGCTGCTGGGTTCAGGTTTCTGAGATTAAGGCCACGGCTCTGGGACACATAGTGACATCCAATTCAACGGTTTGCTTCCACTTCCAGGCACCGAGCAATCTGCAGTCTGATGAAGTCTCTGATGAATGCCACACTATGCCAAGACTGAGCACGTTGATGCATATTATCCTTGTACGGAGATCCTTCTTCACGCTCGAACCACCTGATGCGAATTACGTACTGGGGAATCGGCCCTTGCTCGGTTGATACTTGTGAAAACTCCCCATCTATCTTTGGTAGCCAGTCGCGCGACAGTTGGAGCCGTTGGAGCCGTCAGCAGAGTTTGCAACTGTCAACTTTGCAGGACTGCTAATAAACCGGCAAGTCAATGAATGAATCTCCCTGGCTGGCAGGTAGAAAAACCCAGCGTTTTTCCACTGTTTGCTTCTTCCGTTTCTGCAACCATTACGGGCAGGGCAGGACGGAATTCGGCAGAGACCGGACCGGTGTTTGTCACGGTCTTGACCTCTAACCTCAAGGCACTCAACTATCGCCGTTCCCGTTGGCTCCCGTTGCAGCCCACAACATGTCTCATTCGCCACCCGCTCTCGGCGCCGGACTTGGCGTCCCGTTAGCAGCGCGGATAATTGCTTGAAGGTTGAGCTAATCGAACACGGCAGCTTCTTCTGATGGTTGGCGGAGAGGTTTTTATTGAGGCGGCTATACGTGGCTTGTCTCTTTTTTTTTTTGCTTCTTTTTTTTTTCCCTACGTCTTTTTCCTTCTCGTAAGTTCACTTCTTGGCCACCGGAGTTGGCGATGATAAGTTGAAGAGATAACAGCGCCTGGCCTTGGCGTGTGGGGATAACATCAACCTTGTCAATTGAACCCGTCGACAACCGTTCAGGTTCAGGTTAAGCCGATGCTATTCGCTGATGATTGTCTTAAGTGGACCATCTTTGAGTCTCGCCAAGTCTTAACCCTCCTTTGGTCCACTTCTCGCTTCGAATTTGTTCGGCGTAACTCCGTCCTGTGGCGAGGTGATTCCTGCTTGTTGTTCTTGTCTTACAAGACATGCATACATGGGGGAAGATATCGTGAGCAGTACATATGGAAATATCTGGTTGCATCATGGTGGTTGTCGCTGTTCTCGGTGACATGGGGCATTTTCAGAGTTTGCTTTTGCCAAGCTGCAGGCATTCATGTTGCTCGTAAACAATAGCCTGAGGCATCTATGATTTATTGATGTGGATAGCAACATACTGCCGAAAAGTTCACATGTATCGATTACGACCAAACAACGATTTGATAAGATAAGGTAGTAGGTACTGGCAGTTACCTTATGTATGATAAGATACGGAGCATTAGCACAAGGCTACTCGATTAGTACCTAATGTCTGTTGAGGCTCTTGGTAAGAGGACCACTTATGTCAGGAGCTAGTAGAGAAGACCATCGTGATTTACGGGAATTTTTTTTGATCGGACATCGTCATATATTATCCCAAGCGCAGTTGAAAGCTGCTGGGTTACACACATCTGCCTTATTAGGCTCAGTTCAACAGAAATATCCTACTGACCGCTTCGACTCTGAGCGTCACATCACCATGTGCAGTAGATATTAGTTCGAGACACGGACAAAAAGGTCCTCGAGGTACTCAAATTACTGCATGTCTTTGATATTATCCGTCATTTTTGATGCAGTGAAATCTACTACCAGTAACATACAGGGTAAGTTCCACAGAAGAAGAAGCACCAGCGGATGGGGCAGCTACAGGGGACATCAGTACCACCTGGACATGTGCCGTGACCAATGACATAACGCGCTGCAAGCCCCAGACAGCGATTCGAATCAGGAACGGGGGCCTCGATCAGTAAATAGATGATTAACGTCACGATCTATTAGAGGCGGGCCCAGTGACGCACCTCTTTCAGCACTCTGACAGCACGGCACCCGACCTCTCTTTACCTGCCACGCCCGACTCCTGACTCTGAGGCCTGCCTACGACAGGCGCAGCTTCGGTCGCGTGAGTTTTTGATTTGACCACATGATATGTAGGTAGTTTCATATTCAACGGACATTTATTGATCCAGCCAGCTCAACCCAAGGTAACTCACCAAAGTACCTTACCTCGACTGTCTTCTGAAGTCCACCGGTTTCTTTATTTGCTTCTTGTCACATTGTCTCGTGTCTGCATGAGATCGGCTCCTCAGCGCCTTTATCTTGCTTGCTTGCTTGTGATAACCATTTGCAGATACCCAGGTCGCGAACGGATACAGCCCCTGTCACTGTCTTCGTCTGTTAGCAACACAATCCCCGTGTTGTAATTGCCTGAGTTCGCATTTTACACCCTCCCCGCATCCGGACTCTTACGTACGGCAGCTACCTAGATAGCAACAGCTTTAAAGCATCGAGTGTCTCCTCCAGATTCCAGATTGTCAGACTTGTTACAATAACTTCTTGTCGAGCACCGCTGTGATGGGCGCGCAAGACACTGGGGGTGGTGGGCTACCAGCCTCTCCCTCATCCTCTAATCCACGAAGAACCGGCAGCAGCCAGTCTATCGCTCGAGGCGCCAACATACAAGGCTACGACGAACAATCACCTCTACTAAACAATGACGCCAGCAATGTCCATGGGGAAGCGGACGATTCACAAGTCACAAAGAGCATATGGTATTTGCTCATATTGACCATCAGCATCGGTGGTCTCCAGATCGCATGGTCTGTTGAGCTTTCAAACGGATCACCATATCTTCTATCTCTTGGCTTGAGCAAATCTCTCATGGCTCTCGTCTGGATTGCTGGACCCTTAACCGGCACCCTTGTTCAGCCATATGTGGGTATGCTCAGCGACAATTGCCGCCTGCCCATGGGTAAAAGAAAACCGTTCATGATCGGGGGATCTATTGCCACCATCCTCTCCCTCTTGTTTCTTGCCTGGGCCAAAGAGATTGTCGGTGGTGCTGCTGGACTCATGGGTCTTGACCCAGAGTCTAAAGATGTGAAAACAACAACTATTGTGGTCGCAGTCATCGGCGTTTACGTGCTCGATTTCGCCATCAATACCGTCCAGGCGTCCATTCGTGCATTCATCGTCGACTGTGCGCCAGCTCACCAGCAAGAGTCTGCCAATGCCATGGCCAGTCGGATCACCGGATTTGGTAACATCGTTGGATACATTGCTGGGTATGTCGACCTGACCCGCCATCTCGGCTTCCTTGGGAAGACACAATTCCAGATCCTCTGTGCCATCGCATGTTTTGCCCTTGCCTTGACCGTGTTTGTGAGCACCGCCTTCATCAAGGAGAGGGATCCTCGACTTGACGGCCCGGCCAAGAAAGAACAACAAGGCGTTTTCTCCTTCTTCTTCACTATTTTCAAGTCGATCAAACGCCTCCCGCCTCAGATCAAGAGGGTATGCGAGGTCCAGTTCTGCGCCTGGGTCGGCTTCTTCCCTCTGTTATTCTATACGTCCTCATACATCGGGGAGATCTACGTCGAGCCATACCTCCAAGCGAATCCCCACATGTCTCCGGAACAGCTCAACAAACTGTATGAGCAAGCGACCCGCATTGGTACCTTTGCACTTCTCATCAACTCGATCGTCAGCTTGCTCACAAATGTATTCCTTCCATTTTTCATTTCTCCAACGTACGATAGCCAGCCAGTCACCGGTATTCCGGGAGAGAGTCCTGCAGGCTACTATGACTCGGATGAGGATGAGAAGCCCTCGTGGTTAGACAAGCTGGCCATTCCGGGGCTGACTCTCAAGCGTGCTTGGTTCCTGTCCCTCCTTCTTTTTGCTGGGTGCATGTTCGCCACGCTTTTCGTCCGGACCGTGAAGGCGGCCACCGTGCTTGTTGGTCTTGTTGGTATCACCTGGGCGATGACACTGTGGGCTCCATGGGCCATCATCAGTGCCGAGATCAGCCGGAGAGATGCCCTGATACGAGCTCAAAAGATACGATTGGCGGCCGCCAGAGCAAACAATGACGGAACCACAGATGACGAGGAGGAAGAAATCGACCAGGCTGGAGTGATCCTCGGCATCCACAACATGGCGATTGCGGCACCTCAAATCATTGCTACTGTTGGTTCCAGTATCATCTTCAAGCTCTGGCAGAAGCCCAGAGGCACACCGGGAGACCACAGTATTTCTATTGTGTTCGCTCTTGGTGGAGCTTGTGTCCTGGTCGCATCATTTTTCGTTGCCAAGATCAAGGATGATGCTTCTATGCCAGCTGATGTTTTGATCGAAGCCGAACAGGGTCGGAGTGGGACAGAAGAGGCACCAGAACGCCGACCTCTCAGCAGGCGCAAATCTACCAAAGACCAGCTTCCCAGAGCAACCCAGGCCCGGGCCACACTGACACGACACAAGAGTTTCGGAGGCGCCGAAATGCACTAAGAGCATCAATCCACACACTCACTCACAGACAGAGAGAGAGAGAGAGAGATAGAGGTACACGCCCTTGAACGAAGCATGGGAAGGCGCAGGGTAAGGCATCTGGATTGGCATTTGGCTCTATTTACCAAACCTAGGAGCATATGGAGGGATGGAATACTAATTTTCTTTTGGTTAATCTGATAAGTACCTAATGCTAGAAGTCCTAGGTATAATGCTGGGCTATAGGTTGGATGTTTGAACCACAGTTTCATGTTCAAGCTTAGATCAAGCCATCACATTCGTTCCTCAGCTCGTTTTCATCTGATATACATCGCTCAAATACCCAAGTCTACCCATCCACCACACATGACGCACAACATCCCTGGCAGAGCCTACGCCCCGAAATCAATCCATTGGGTTCGGGTCCGCTGACTTGGGACCACACATGCCGATAGAGACCCTTGTCTCGCCAGGAAGAGGACCAAGGGTAGGATTGATGGTGGTGAAAGGGATGAAGCGAAAGCACCACAAGACATGGTCATCGTCACCACAGTAGCTGTAGTCACAGTCGAACGACTCTTTGGGGGCAGCTGTGATGGCAGGGGCATCTGTGTCGCAAGCCTCTGGGTGGTGAGGGAGGGCCAGGGCCGTTGAGGCGAAGAGTAAGAAGAGATAGTTGATGGGAAACATTTCGAAAGTTGTGAAGCTTCTGTGTCGAATTTGGGTCAAGACTTTCTGTTGTCAAAGTTTCCACGAGAGGAGGGGTTCTTTATAGAGAACCATGGTCAAACAAGTGCTACATTCGAGAAGGCTTCCCTGTACTCGATTCAACCAACAGGTACTTGTTTGCGTTGCAGATGATGATATATAACACTCACATGATACTGCAGCTGGGCTTCATATGGACTAGAACAACGGAGAGCAAGAGCAGTAAGCGAAAAGCCGCGTATGGAATCGGCAGATGCGATTTGCACCTACTATACCCGAGGCAAAGAATTTCACAAGGAGAATAAATAAAATGGCCGAGAATTGTGAGACCAGACGGGAATGTTGTACATGGGAAGACTGAAAGCCAACAGAACAGTCTCTGGTGACTTAGGTAGACTACCTACCTATTCAGGTATACATACACCAGCCCTCAAGTGGCTCTCCTTTTACATGGATAGCATCTTGTTTCCAGCCTTCACCCACAAGGACATAATAACTCCGATGCTGGTTACCCAAACTAAACTGCGTACCCGTGATAGTCGGGGATTATCCTGCAACCACAGGTAAGCGATGTTGTACAGGAGACGGCTCACAACATAGCCGAGACTGAGGATATTGATTGTTGGCGCTGGTACGGCAGCGAAATTTGCGGCCAAGATACCTGCGGCATAGCAGCCGATAGTTTCGAGGCCATTTTCTGTGGCAGCTTTTGCGCGGAGGAGAAATTGTTTATGCTGGGATCGTCAGTGGGAAAGATGGACAATCAGACAACCGACCAAACCTACAGATTGATCAAGAGTCTGGCAATTGGCGATCCTGTCCTTGTGAGAGCGAGGGTTACAGTTGTCATAGGTCCCTTTGGCACCTGCGGTGATGGTGTAGGCGTGAGGGAACGTGATGATGAAGAATGCAGCTGGGACCTATAAGAAGCATTAAGTTGAGATGTCGTTGATCACGAGGGGAGAAGGGTCGTACTGTGAAGAAGGAATAGTTCCTTGTGAGATCGAGACCGAGAAAGGACTCCATTGTGGTTGATAGGGAGGGAGTCGTATCGTGATGAAGAGAGAGCTCAACTGAATGGGTTGATGGATGGATGGAGACCTCTGTTTTAAATCACAAACAACAACAACAACAAGAACAAGACTGTTGAGAACAACGACTATCTGATGAGATAGAATTATCGTGAGTTCCTGGGAGAATTATCAAACTTGTCCGACAGTTTAATAATCAGGCGTAGTTAACTGTTGGTTATTAGACCCGCTTCGAAGCGAGTATGAACATGCATCCAATGCCATGATGAGTTAGCATAACGGTTATGTCAAACCCAAAGGTCCAAGTGAGTAGTATAACGACTATTGAACAACGTGATAACTGCTTATTCAATCCTACTGATATGCCATGGAATATTCAATGTTGTTCCTAACACGATGTGAGTAGATGAAAGTCATGTCTACGGTCACTCCTTATGCCAATGACAAGAAGTGGTATGTAAAAATCTATCTGGCCATATCGGGTTTGGTGTATCCATCCCCAACACCGCTAACGTCGATCAATATGACTAAGAAACAGGGGCATTCTCAACATCATCAGCATCCCCCCCCCCTCTTCTCAAAACTTTCCCTTGGTGATATATACACACGTTCAGCAATCACATCACAAAAAAACAACACTCAGAGTAGGCTCGTAAGACTTGCATTGCTAAATACTTCATATGCTCGCATGGTCATCAACCACTTGTAGCCAAGAGATGACTATATATATGTATGTACTGAGAAGAGTAAAGGCTGACATAAGAAATCTAGAATCGAAAATGCTTTGACAGATGTTCAATATCTGTTAAAATGTCATGTAAAAACAGCCGCCACCGCCACCGCCGATCTATGTCTTTCCTTGTTGTGTCTGGGGGGTATCTCATATGTCTGTAAAGAATAGAAGCTCGATCTGCTCATGCAAGATATCGCTTCGAAATGATGGATCGCTTGGACCCGACTCGCCAACCGTTTCCGTCCCAGCTTGTGGTGCCGCTTGATTGGGACTTGCTGGTCTTGTAGGCTCCGGGGCCATGGTATTGGCCATTGTCGTAGCTTTGGCCTTGTTGACTGTCAGGAGAGTATCCATCACCGTTCTGACCTTGCTGACCGTTCTGGGTGTCCTATCCTGGCTGAGTACTGCTGGGTGGGTTGGTCTGGCCGTCACCGTTTCCGCTCTGGCCGTCACCACTGTTGCCATTGCCACTGTTTCCGTTGCCCGAGTTTCCATTACCCGAGTTTCCGTTACCCGAGTTGCCATTGCCAGAGTTGCCGTTACCGGAGTTACCGTTTCCTGAGTTGCCATTGCCAGAGTTGCCGTTACCGCTGTTCCCGCTGCCAGAGTTGCCGCCACTGGTAGTTCCGTTACCACCACCACCGTACGAGCCTCCCTGGACGTAGACCTTGATACTGTTTACAAGCCAGTAGGCGTTCTTGAAGTCGGCAGGGTTGTTGGCAACATAGTCCTTGCAGTCTCCCAAAGACGAGGTCTCTGGGTTCTTGCCCCAGACATCAGAGGAGCCAGCCCAATCACCACAGAAAGTGGTATCAAAGACGATGTTGTTCTCCTTGAAGTGATCGTCGATGTTGCAACCTTGACCGCCGTTGAATTTGGCAGCGGGAGGACCCCAGGATGAAGGGGTGGGGTTACCGGACTGGATATCTTGCGGGATGCGACCACGGTGGAAGAACCATACAGCAATGTGGTCGGATGTCCACTCGGTGGCGTAGACTCCGCCGCCGATGTCATTGAAGCCATCGCCGTAGTTCTGGTTGTCAGAGGTGTTCTGGCCACAGCCGGCGGAGGCACCAGCAGAATCGCAGTTCTCGGACTCGAGAGTCGTGCCCTGAGTCGTGCCATCATTGGTGATGCTGCAGCCAGGTCCAGTGTGGAGACTGATCTTGTTCTCGGTCTGAGTGTTGACACCCTCGAGGATATCAATCTCGCCAGAGGTTGGCCAGTTGGGGCCGAACATCCAGTATGCGGGCCAGACACCGGGGATGCTGCCAGGCATATGGGCAATATCGGCGACGAAGAGACCGTGAGTGAAAGCGTCGTGAGAGGTGACACGGACAGACCTTCGGCCGTTGGAGGGGTTCTTTGTCTGGTAGTCTACGCCCATGTAGACAGCACCATCGACATAGCCAGCCAAACCCTCAGAGTTGGCGGCGTCGGCATCGACGTAGTCAACAAAGCCGTGTGTAGGATCCTCCTCGTTGAAGAATTCAAAGGCCTCGAAAAAGTTGGAAGAGTCGTATGTGGTCTTGAGGGAGTACTGAGAGTAGGAGTTGTTCTGTGCAAACGCACCATTGAACAAGGCCGTTAGGCCCAGCGCGAGGATGGAGGAATGCATTGCTTCTGAGAGGGGAGAGAGTCTTTGGAGAAGAGGTGTGTTGTGTTGTGTTATGTTGTTTCTAGTTAACTATTCGCAAGATCGATTCTGATTTGAAGCTGAAGTTTTTGAGTGTGAAGGAGTGAATGCGATGAAGTCGTTCACAGATACAGATGATTTATGCCGGATGGTGGGTTGTATCAGAGCGAGGCTGATGCCTTGACAAGGTCGAGTGCAATGAACAAACGATTTATAACAATAGATCCGTGAACTGTATACCATTCATCACCTATTGTCTGAACGAGGGGAATCCCCAGCCAAAAGTGGAGGGAGGGTTGGAGCTGGAGGGGGAGGCTATTGAAGTGAGTGACAATAGCTCTGACACTGACACTGACGCTGCCAAGGAGGGAGGTAGGTAGGTATAATTACTGCTCCTAGTCAATAGGAAAACAGCAACAAAACCCAAAAAAAGAGAGTGGATGGAAAGAGAATGATAAAACAAGGACGGTCAGCCAGCTACCGAAAGGATTGAACGGTGATGGCGACGAATGCAGCCAAGAAAGAAGTCAAGGAGTGGATGTGTCTTCTCTTAGTTTCCAAGAACAGCTCAGCCTCAGAGTTACCAGACACTGAAGACGGAAGAAGCCAAGGCAAGGGGAAAGTACAAAGACAAAGAGAGAGACAGAGACAGAGACAGAGACAGAGAAAGAGAAAGAGAAGAAGGAAAAAGAGTGAGGTTGGTTATGGTCTAGTAAAAGGAAGGGCTTCCAAGGAGAGGAGGGAATGCGGGAGCTATGTATAAGTTTATGTCTCTGAATATGGGCCGGAATGTCTTACAGCCTCTTCTTTTGAACGCCAAGCTATTTTGAGAAACGAACCTAGCCATGTTTCTTTGTTACTCTCCCACCCCTTGTCTCATTTGGGCGCTGTGTTGCTTGCTTCTATCAGTTCATGCTCTACGGGATAGGGATAGAGAATCAGATGGATGCTAACTAGTGCTCGTGCTCGTGCTCGTGCATGCTAAAAGATTCCGAAACAATAGCCAAGGAGGGGGCCCTTGAACAAGTCAGTCAGGACTCTGCATATAAAAGAGTGCCACCAATAGAATCTCCCACAACCACTTTTGTCTAGAGGCTCTGATGCGTAGCTTGACAGTTCCGATTCAGAGAGAGCCAAGGCCAATCACTCCAACGGAGAAAAAGCTTAGCGGAACCATAATACGGCTTGGCGTGCCTGGAGATGGCCGGTTCAGGCAGGGAGATGGATATGTCGAGGCCTGTGATAGGCTCATGTCAAGTAGACGAGCGGGTTCAGGGGTTTGCATCCACTAGAGAGCACGCTACCTGACAGTGGAGTATGCCCATACTCGTGTGGGGCAGGGGTGGGGTTTAGCGATTAATGAATGAATGGAGCTGGAGGGCTTTCAGATGGGATGAGAAACAGCTGACGACGAAACAGAAACATTCCCGCTCAGCTGAGTTATATTTTCTGCTGGAATTCTCTATTGTAATATATTGATTATCCATGTGAATGCTATTGTTCTTGAATTCGTGCATCATACAACTAACTAATTACATCAATCAACTGCTATATCCGCACACACACCCAATCTATCGGGGAACCCAGACTCTGGTATCCATAACAGCGCTTCTAACTGTACATATCTATAGCCGCGCGCTCAACTCGTTCCTATCCCTGCCTCTCCACCTGATGCCATCCATCTACTACGTATACCTTACCTCTAGGCTCTGGGGAGTTTGAAGCCCAATCCAACACGCAAGCAAGCAAGCAAGAACAAAGAATATCTAAACAAAGCACTCGGCATATAAATCACACACTTACTTACATACATACATACATACATAGCCCAACTGACGTCAAGAATAACCTGATCTTGACCCCCATCTTGAATCGCTCATATTTAAGCTAGGCTGAATTCATTCCTTACCAAGACATTTCCAGTCACTTAGCCTCGACGCGCGTTATCCAGCCGCCGCCGCACTCATGCAAACAATGACCTACTTGTACCTATTCTGAAACATAGTCTCAGGAATGGAAGCAAGACTAGACCTTTCTATCCCTTCTCCCTGCCTACCTTAACCTAGTACCTCTTTTGGACACACACACACACACACACATGGATATGTACTCTACGTCTACTCACGCTGCTGACCTCACCGCAAAGCAAAACCTTTCTGCCACCTCCTTTCTCTTCCATCACCTTTGATACTCCAACATTTCCAATCGAACCTTCAAATTCGATAAAAATCTGCTACATACTACTGAAATATATGTATGTATGTATGTATGTATATACTCTCCTGATAAGGTTAGTCTACTTTAACGGGCGGAGAATCAACTCCTGGTCTCTTCTTCCGTGCCGTGGTCCCGAACTCACATCACATCCCGGCACTTACGATCTCGGCTCTATAGACGAACAAGATCGACGTCCTTCTCAAGGTCCAGGGCCTCCTCCATCTTTTTAGACTTTTAGAATGTCGTGATATTTCCCCTGATTGTAGCCTCGCTACGCACATATTGTATCAGCTTGCTTGATCGTATCTGGGATTATCCTTGCCCAACAATCATCCATCACTTCCCGGAGGATCCCACTCATTCGACACAAAACAGTTTCACTCCACCCATCTTAGTACTACTACTGTCCCTATCAGTATCGTTTAATTCCCCTGTAGGTGGTTAAACATTTTCTTTCGGACCGATCGCAATCCCAGCTGCTCGGGTATGTACTGTATGTATGTATGTATGATCTTCTTAATTGACAGCCACATGAAACTCTACATACATCCTCCTCCACAACCTAACAACAACCTTTTCATATCTATAAAACACTCTCCATCTCCTCTCATTTCAGTCCATACCATGACGGTTCGGTAAGCAGGCGATGCTTCCGAATTCAAACCTCTCCGTGCGATATGCAGCCGAGATTTCCCCCTTACATCTCTCGACTGTCGCGGTTCTCTTTCTAACTAATGCCTCGTCTAAGTGGGTATATGCAGTCGAGAAAAGAAAAAGAAAAAGTGCAAATCATGTACAAAACTCCGTGGCAAGCATCAGCACAGTCATACCATTAGACTGTTTTTCGTGTCCGTGGCCGTTCCCCCGTATATCGCCTCGTCGAGTTGATGCGTCTATATCCCAACAAACAATCGAGTAAATCGTCGCTTCATTCATCTCACAGCTTCATTCAAGTGCTCCTCACAACTTGACCTTCTTGCCGGTGAGCTTGAACCAGATGACCGCAATGAGATCCTCCTTAAAGCGTTCCCATGGGTTTCGGTTGAGCCAGTAACTGAACTCACGGTAATAGTACATCTCGCCCCAACAGTCTCGGCCCCATTCGCACCCTGCCATGTTGACCAGGAAATCGCGCTGGTTCTCCTCATAGTGGATATGCTTATCCTTGGGACCGCCGTCGGGGTTGCAAGCTCCAGGTGGGAAACTGTTAATCTTGCGCTGATGTAGGAAGCCGACATGCTTGCGCACCCATGGCTGCGTTTGATATAGCTGATCCAGCGCATCTTGCTCTTTGTGTTCCCACTGCATGTGCTTCTGCTCATATGTGACAGGATCCCACCAAACGTCGAGCAGCCTGTCCGTCCAGTCGCTGCGCCGCATGAAGAAGGATCCCAGGTTGAAGCCGGCGCAATCCTGTGTCATGATCATGTTGATCGAGTTGGCCCTACCATCTCCAACAGGGCTTCGCGAGACCTCATCCAGATAATGATGGGTGAAAGGATGCGATATGTTGCGAGGGTTGAAGTAGTTGATGTCGCGCTCGACTTCTGTCTGCAGGTGGTTGAAGATGTGGTCTTGAAGCGATACTGAGGGCTCCATGACGAATGTGTTCAAGTCCAGCCACCAAACCCTGACATTGACTTTAGTCTTTTATTCAATACACACAGACAGCACAGCCAGGGTCAGCTTACCATTCAGCCTTGGGATACTTCCTCAAGGTCGACCGAATAAAGTCGACTTTCTCCCAGCTCTCCCGCCACTCGTGCGCATACTTCTTCTTGGTGCTCATGTCCACAATTTCCAAGTCGTAGCCCCATCGGTTGACGTACTTTCGCTTGTTCCGCACGCTGTCTCGCTCGATAGCCCATTCTCTGGCACCCTTCCACTCCATGACACCACCTCCAACATTTGCGCCCAAGATAATGACAAATTTGTTGCCGCCGCCGAACGATCTTCTCCAGTAATATACAAGAGCTGCAAATGATCAGTCATAGGCCAAGATCCAGGATAAGCCAGGGGCAACTTACGGGTTGTGTAGAAAACGGTATAGCAGAGTATCGCTACCAGCATGAACAGTAGAAACATCTTCAGTCTTCTGCCCATTCGCCCATAAATCGATCGTATTCTACCGGCGAGTGGTACCTTTCGAATCCATCTTGGCCCCCGTCCATGCTTTTCCTTCCAAGTCTCACGCTGCCCGTTAAACTGCGGGAGACTGCTCGATAGTCGCCGCATGTGTCTGCTGAAGAAACCCTTGTTTTGAGTCGAAAACGAAGAGAATGTGCTAGAGTTGTGAGGTCGCATCTTGGCCGATTCCCATACAACAGGACCACCGCTCACGTTCGCTGGAGTCGACCTCCCACTGTCAAGGCTCAAGCCTGGACTTGACCAGCCACCGCCGGGAACAGGTGAAGGGCTTCGCGAAAGGGTCATGGAAGGACCTGGGGTATCTGTAGGAGGGGGGGCTCAGCGATTAGCCCGCGAACTAGGTTGACTGCAGTTGACGGTCCATGGAAGTCAAAGACAAGCAAGATATATCTTAATAAAATAAAAAATAAAAGAAGAGGGAGAAGGAAGGAAGGAAGAGGAAGAGGAAGAGGAAGAGGAAGAGGAAGAGGAAGCGAGAGCAATGGACTTAGGTAGCTGATGAAGCAAGGATGATCAAGAACAAGTTAAGGCTGAGGCCACGCAGAAACTAAGACGGAATGACGGGCACAAGAGTATGTATAAAAAGAGACAGTGGGGAGGATAACAGTCCAAAATACAGTATGGATGGTGTAAGGGAATCCGCCAAGAAGCCTCAAGGTATGAGAGCTGAGACATTGACCAGACAGACAACTGGAGAGCGTCACTATCAACTGTACGTACCTGGAACTGGAGATAAGGGACTGTTGTGAGGCTGCTGTGGCCTCTGAGGATCGGAGGATAGCAAGCCAGGGTTGATCACGATATGGCTGACAGAAGACCGTTGTCTGGTATGAAGTGCACGGGAAGGGCGATCGCTAAACGAGCTCGAAGAGCCGAAGGGTGAGCGTGATGAAGCCAGCTTGAGCAACGTCGCAATCGGCGACTTCTAAGAAGGGTGCCGCTTATGCCGGTTATCGCGAAGTGGAGGGTGAGGGGCAGCAACTCTCGTGGAGGGTCGCAATCACGAGGCTCAAACTGCTGTGATAGCAAATATTTGCTTGGTGTTGTGTGGTTTCCCCCCCTTCCCTCTTTTCCCCTTCTGATTCGCCCACTCTGCCTCTTCTGCCCAGAGTCGCAGGAACGAGAAGTTCGATTTGACGCCACAAACGTCCCGACTTTTCCACCTTGGCAAGGGAGGGTATACAGACGTTCTCCAAGTACCAAGCCAACCACGGCCGCAACAGTTCAGCTGGAAATGTGGCGCAGAGTCAGAATATAGTAGGCGGAATGGAATATCGGGGGATCGTGACGGGGCGATGGGTGGCAGCACCGTATACGAGGATTGGGCGACGTTGGCAGGTACACGGGATGGTCGATACGATGCAACGCGATGATGGTGACAGAAATAGGTTAGAATTTCCCGTCGTGGTGGGTGGATATGATGAGAGAGAATCCGCAGTGAAGCAGGGCAGTGATGGCGCAGTTTTCTTTTTTGGCTTTATCGTATCGACACTAATAAGGTATCCTGGTCTGACTAGTTAGTAGGGACAGTAGCTTCTCAAAGATTCGGTGTGATTATTTTGAATTGGATTGGCTTCAACAGCACATCGCAAAATGCACCGTTGGCGAGGAATAAAACGAGTGTGATGCACCGAGTCGCAGTGTCTTGAGGTGTAATTGTTGAACGAGCGAGCAGTGATTCTATGCGATGCGACTGCGGGAGTAACGGTGAACAACGGTCGGTGTAAATGCAATCGAGTCTTGTCGCAACTTGGATCTGAGTAATAAGATGCAAGATACTGCAGTCATTGACTGGAGTGCATTAACAAACTACCTAGCCGAGTCAGTCACTGTGTTGGATGTGAAGCTCGTATCCACCGCATTGGATCGTACCGTATCGGTCAACGTACTTATTAGGTTCGCTTCGTGGTGGAAAGTCAAAATTAGGAAAGGATGAGAGTGCAGCAAGTCCAAATTATATGTAGTAACAGAGACCAAAAAATTCAAACAAAGGCCAACTACCTACCTACCACGGCTCTCAGGGGGGAAAGCCTTTCTCTTGCTTCAAGGTTCCCTTCTCATAAATAATAGGGGGATCCTGGACTTTCAGAGCCAAGAAAATAACTATGCTACACTTGGTTCTCAGAGAAGACCAGGGGATACCGTACTCCATCTCTGTGTAACAAAAGATCTTTTGCATCCAATGCAGGCAGAGGGACAAACACAGGCACAAGTCCCTTGTTTGTCAGTCCCCAAGAAGATGACAAGCTGCAGTCAGCCTCTTCGCTACTGTTGCATTGGGGAATTAGGTGACCTCTACTGGAAAAGGCGATATTTTTCGAACCTTACTTGGTAAGGTATTGGATGATAATGGATTCTGGTTTGGGCTTTAGTTTTAAATTTCTTATGTCATGTCCGCCCTTCTAACCCTTTTATTTCTTAGCCTTGGACCCCTATCTTAGGTAGGACAGGGGGAAGAGAAAAAGAGTAGAATTACGTCAGAGTTCATCTTCCCCAATTGGATCTGCCGAGACAATTTGATTGTAAAAGATGCGATCAAAGAGTGCTAGCACTGCCAGTCTGAACCAGCAGGTACAGTACTTGTCTTGTAGTTGCAGGGCAGAAATGTGTTAGGTTGGTGCCCGATTCTTCTCTGCCTCTAGAACTTCTTTCTCCAGGTGCTGATGCTGAGATTGTCTACCTATCCGTATCCGTAAACTCCCTGATTTATTAGAACTCTTACCTCTAATTGCCTTGATGGCCCTGGGCGGGCATTTTGACAGTCCAACACTGTCCAAGAACCCCACATTCCTCATTGAATTTCAGGTTCAGGGGGGTGTAACCGTTAACGGAAAGCCAAGAGTTAGCGGTAGTCAGCTACTTAAGTTGATGAGGAGAGTGAATTGAGTTTGAAACCAAGTGGAGAGCTTCTGTCCTTTCAAACATCATTATTGACACACTTCCAATGCCCATCCGTGCCTATATTCATGATGACAGTCTGCAACTACCGTAATTACCTCTTCCAATCTCGCCTCCCATCTTGTACAAATGTACGTATTCACATATATGCCGATGCTCATTTCTATTAGCTTTGGTGGGTTACGTCAAGCTAAACCTACGAGCCGAGCCTGTACTGTACCTGCCAATGACAACTTGAGCCTCCAATGGGCATTGGCATCGCTGTCATCTCACCTATCAAATGATAGACATGGATGGTGCACAAACACCTACCTCTCAATTTTCTTCTCACAAATCCACACAGAGTGAGGTGTGCTCTGGCACGTGATACATCATAGAGATGATCTCCAATCCCCCTTCGCAGCTTCAGTGGATGCACCATGAACCAGGAAGCTCTCAGACAAGTGTCTCCAACTGGCGACATCTTGCAAAGCGGACCTGGATACTCCAGGACCGAATCATGAGACACCGGCATGATATGCAACACTGTCCCGAATGGCCATGATGGCTTCTGGAGAACGGTGAACTCGATTTGGCCAGGCCAGTTTAGCGACCCGGCCGGCGCTGAGAGCTCAGAAAGAATCTCTTCGTTTTGAGTACGCCTCAACAAACAAGAGTTTGTCAAGTCACTGCATGCCAAATAGGTACAAATTGTATGCAAATTGTGGTAGTAAGGCCCTTTCACCCTGACCCAGTCATATCCGAATCAACGCTTCAATGGCAGTCAGTACCAGGTTCAATCAAGCGTGGCTTGATTTCATAACAGACCCTGTCTCGACCAGCCAACGAACACCACAAGCCATGCCGAGTGGCCCTTTTCGAGAAGGAAGACCAACGCTTTTTGTATCCAACATCTGTGTACTGTATGTATGATTGACAGACTAACAGCAGCCGGATCCCGGACCCTTTCCCCCGAATATACACTCTGCATCGCGACAATAGCCAATCGAGCATTCTCCCGCCTCTCCATCAGAGACGCGACTTGGGCTTTTACCTAAAGAGCAATCTCCCCTAGTCCTTGTCGAATTATCCGTAATTCTGGTTCGATAAACGGATACCAGTCGCAGATTCTAGGCGTACAGTGGTCGCCAACACAACGGCCTGCGAATCACACACACACGCCAATGTCGGCGCTTAGAATTGACCAATCACACTCGAACCCCAGAAGGATGGCGGCTATTCCACACTCTCGGTTGCCCCAGGTCATTGAATCCATAGCCTATGAGCTATTGTTCAACGTTTGGACCTCAAATGCTTTATTTAGGGTATGATCGGCTAGCCCGGTGATTTTTGCCGGGGATGAATTTCTGATACATAGGCCTTCAGAAGTATACAAATTCGTGCCGTTTTACACCCGGCAGAATTGCTTGCAAAAAGCTGCAAAAAGAGTGATATTTCTTGGCAACCTTTCCTAATTAGGTAGCCTAAGCGGCCCCTACTAGCTCGGTACATCTGATATAACGGTAACTAGTGCCTAATTAGGTATAGCTTGCCGGGAACCAGCTGAACGGAGCTTAATTCAGTAAAGCGGCTAGAATTATGCTACTTTATGCAAGAAAACGGAAAAAATGACTTTCCCGGCAAAAATCACCGGGCTAGCCGATCATACCCTTAGCCTGCATCAAATCGATGCGGGCTTCTCACCAGAGTCCAATCAAGATGCTTTGCGCCCTTGGCTCTGCTCGATCCTGGCTGGGACCCTCTTCAGATCCACAAGCAACAGCACAGCAGCGTGCAATGCGATGCAGTTGCTCAAGGTGCTATTATCGGCCACATCCTCACTGTGATTCACTTCCCTATTGTCGTAGTTTCATCCATTCTCCTCGTCCTCAAATGATACTTGCCTACCTACTTTTTTCATTCTCTCTTTTGGCCTATTGTCGCTGTCGGTCTTTGATTGTGAACAAGCTATTCTTGTCACATCCTATTGTTCACACTCTCTCCTTTGTTCTACTACCCACATTCATACTAACTGGCTTTTGTTCTGTATCGTTTGCTTCCCACAACAGACTATCATCTAAACAGCCAAGATTTTGTTTGACATTCTGAATCTTGATCCAAACAACGACGGTAGAGTCATCTGTGGAAAAACAAACACCAAACGATACAATTTCCATACGACCGCCAGCCATACATGTCTAAACACTAGATACTGTTAGCTTTCCTTCTCGTTTTTGCTTCCCTTTTTCTATTCAAAGACTACCTTAGTCTTTACACCATGAACAACGACACTCATAATCAAGTCCCGGTACACCCACCGCCGTACTCGGAAGCCCAACCACGGCGTCGAGAAGAGTGGGAGGATTGGGGGGATGACGAGCCCATCACGCCCATTGACGCTGGGGCGCAAGTCTCTCCAGCTCTGTTGAATGTGTCCACTCGAAGCTCCAAACCCTCAACGCGACGTGCATCAAGAGCTTCTGCTGCAAGAATTGTCCGAGTCAAATCACGCCAGAGACAGAAGGTCCAGAATGCCAAGGCAGGCATCAAGCTTATCACAGACATGTCAACATTTCGTCGCCAGAACTACATGCCAACGCCGGTAGGACGAGCTGGGAAATTTGTAGACGCTGCTGCTCTAAAGGCATTGGAGGGAGAACCAACATCGGCTTCAGTAGGTAATTGGAATTGGTTCAAGAAGAGCAAGGACCAAAGCCCAGCCACTGCTTCGCCGCTATCATCAGCCCAGCCAGCTCAATCAGCACGTACACCAGACAATAAGCTCTCGCCGGATGACAGGCCCATCGTCATTGGCCTGGCTCTCTCATCTGAGGAAGCCGGCAGCTCTTCCCGGTATGACGCCGCTCCAACACCCATTGAAGCTCCAGCACAGCCCTATTTGTCTCGAAACCCTTCCTCAAACCTGTCTTCATTTCCAGTTCAGCAGAAGTCAGTGTGGTCACCTGATACACCCGACACCGTTTCCTCATTCAGTACCATTCGATACGCTTCAAGTATCTATTCGCAGTTTCCATCTCCCGGCACGACAACGGCCATCAATGTTCCACCCGTGCCGGCGGTTCCAGCAAACTTCAAGAAGTCAGCTCATCAGAGGCTCATCAGCTTGGAACTCGGAGGCAGAACTCCCGATGACTCTGATGGCGGTACGCCATGCACACTGTTTGAAGAAGATGGCACTTCAAGCCCATACAAACAAGCAAGGGGAAAGACATCAGCACTGACGCCCGATAGTGCTGCATCCAAGTCCCGTGGCTGGTGGGATCATCATGTTGTCACACCTTTTATGGAGAACAGACTGACGTTCACTACCAGTCCAAAGGTGTATACTGACTCACCAAAGACTATCCGAGGTGATGAATGGTGGAACAAGCAGGAGACCAAGCCTCCTCAAGGAGAATATCTTACACCGAGCTTGGCTCCTGGCTCATTCCAAACACCAATTGTCAAAGAACCGACGCCACGCAGGACACCATCTCCCCGTTTTGAGCACACCCAAGAGAGCGAATCTGGACCTTCAACTGCAAGGGCATCCCCCGTTCCTGAAACCATATCCATTTCAGAAAAACCACAAATACTTGTGACCGAGGAAGAAGAAAGTACCGGGGAACAGCTGCCTGCATACTCGCCTCCCGAAAAGAAGAGTCAGGCTGCTCCAGTAAGGTACAGAGCTGTTTTCCCGCCTGGACACCCACTTGAAAGCCAATTCCCCCCCTCGCCCGGTCCTGTATCTCCTGGTCTCTCCTCTACCATGTCATCCCAACGAGCTGAGCAACTAACTGATATTCCACTTACTCCGGCCCCGCGAGACAACCTCCGTCTCTCTCAAATGCCTCTCCCAACACGGCCGCTGGGAACATCTGCACCCCGCGAATACTCCCATGGCGAAGCCGAACACGCCACCAAACAGGAGCGTCAAAGAAGACGAAACGAGAAGGAAGAGGCTGTTGCTCGGCGCCTTGGTGGCTTCTGGAGAGGTCGAGGATGTATTCCAGAGAGGGGTTGCTTTGGTCGGACTGGACGCGAGGGTCGACAGCGCCGTCGTATCTGGATGATTATTCTGGGGGTTCTTCTTGCCGTTGTTATTCTTTCGATCACTTTAGGCGTTGTTCTGACACGCCCCAAGCATTCAGAGGAGGTGCCATCAATCTGGGTCAACTTGACGGATTTCCCGCCCATGCCAACCGGAGACTTGACAATCGTTGGACCGGACAATACGGCCGCAAAGAGTGGCTGCACTGAGCCATCCACCTTGTGGAGTTGTTCTCTACCAAAGGAACAGCATGACTCGGTGAAGCCTTACAAGCCTGACCAGCCAACCATTATCCTGCAGATCCAGTGGGACAACAGTACCCGCAACGATTGGAAAACTCCCAACGAGGATCCCCCTTCGCTGAAGAAGCGTCGAGGTATGGTCAGTGCCGCATATGCAGGAGACACTATCCGAGCACGGGAGGCGCCCGGCTTTGAGCCCAGCCCCAGCCCACCCAAATTCCAAGAGATGTGGTTTCTGGGAAATACAACCGACGATATCAAATCCGATAAAAAGGGCGGCGAGGCGACTCCATTCTACATCAGTCTCGTTGATTCTGTCGAGGAGAGTAGCCGCAAAGAGCTGACCAAAAGGCAAGAATTGGACGTGAATGTCAGCCTTGCTGAAGTGCTCCCATCCCCTGATCTCAACGAGAATGGCGCATCCAAGCCAGCTGTCCTGCTCCCGCAGCCGGTACAGCAGCCAGTGAGGCTCTACGACCGCGGGCTTCCGACCGAGCACTATGGCTTTTACACCTACTTCAGACGAACCATCTTCCTTAAGTCGGTAACGGTTCTTAATGATACCAAGGATGGGGACATTCCCCTAGACGAGGACGGTGGCTGTCGGGAGACAGAGGCTGATTTCATCGCGACGTGGAGCGAGACACGGTTTCTCGTTCAAATCTGGACACGCACACTGGCTGCCAACACATCGAAGCTGATCGATCCTACTGGGCAAGGCGCCATCGACGGATCACCAGAGCTGATTCGACCAGGAACAATGCCGTACCCGGTGACGGTAACGATGGATACACATGGAGGAGACCCAGGGAAGAAGTTTGTCTGGGCCTGGCCTATCGATGATAGACAGAAGATTGGTGAAGAGAACCCTAAGCTACTGGCCAACGACATAGGAGCTGGTGGCACGTGGATCAACAAAAGGTCTCGAGGAGACGAAAAATTTGGCGGATTCGACGGCGGGACCGGAGGATGTAAATGCCAATGGATGAACTGGGTGTCAAGATGATCACCTTCAACTTATTAATTGATTAATGATGGGTAGGATGCATGTAGATAGATCCTTATGCATCTAACATGAAAGCATTGGAAAGGGCGTCAACCCTGGAGGGTATTTTAGTTATTGAAAGAGTTTAGTCAAATGCGTTAACTCGTTCTCTCTTCTATTACTGCTTTATCTGCTCCATGTAAGATCCTTTTGATGTTCTTCCGGATCCCCCCACTCTGTCCGATGAGTGGGGCCGTTCCGTGTTGGGGCCGTGGTGTGGACCCAAAATAACTTCACATCAAGTTACCTACCGTAACTGGATGTCTTCAGATCTGCCTTATCATTGCCCTCTGATAAAACACCCAGATTCGTCACCCAGATTCGTCACCCAGATGCGCTCTCTTCTTCTTCAATGTCGTCGCCATAAGGGAATGCTCCTTGGCTTCAGGCCTCAAAGGCTTCGGTATCTCACAACCCTCGCCATCGAGACATCCTGTGATGATACGGGCGTGGCCGTTCTTCGGCATACACCAGAATCAACTGAACTCCTCTTCAATGAGTGCATATCCTCTGATAACCGCGCATTCAAGGGTATACACCCAATTGTAGCGGCCAAGGGCCACAGTGAAGCTTTAGCACCTCTTGTGCGTCGAGCAATAGACACTCTGCCAGCTGCTGAAGATGATAGCCAGAAATTCTGTGATGCCGGTGGCGTGAGAAGGCAAGTTCCGGACTTTGTGTCGGTGACTCGTGGGCCTGGGATGCGCTCGAACCTAGGAATTGGCCTGGATATGGCAAAGGGACTGGCTGTCGCTTGGGGTGTCCCCTTGGTAGGCGTCCATCATATGCAGGCTCATGCGTTGACGCCACGACTGGCCCGGGCTCTGGGAATGAGTATGGGCGAAGAGGAGATCTCTAAAGAGGGACCAGAGTTTCCATTTCTGTCCCTACTTGTCTCAGGCGGACACACTCAACTTGTTCACTCAAGAGGCCTAACAGAGCATTCTATCGTTGCTACAAGCGGCGATATTGCTATTGGTAATCTTCTCGACCAAACAGCTCGCGATATCCTACCTCCCGAGGTTTTCGAGGCAAGCGAGCATGTCATGTACGGTCGCCTCCTCGAAGCCTTTGCCTTCCCACCAGAAAATAGCTCGACTTCTGCCTATGAGGCTGTTTTCACACCACCAGCTTCTCGCTCCGCAGAGATGTCTCCTCCGTCCACAGGGTATGAGTGGAACGTCCCCACGCCATTTCGACAGACTAGAAAACTTGCATTCTCATTCAGCAGCATCTACACACACGTTCACGATCTCGCAACCTCCCGCCCCTCCATGTCTCTGCCTGAACGCCGGGCACTGGCACAGCATACTATGATGGCAGCTTTTACACACCTCGCAGGCAGGTTATGCATCGCCCTTGACGACAAGCCGGAGCTTCGAGCTGCAAAGACATTAGTTGTAGCGGGCGGAGTCGCGAGCAATAAGTTCCTCATGCATGTCCTGCGGTCCATGTTGGCTGCAAGGGGCTTTGGTGACATACAAATTGTTGCCCCGCCCATACAACTCTGTACAGATAACGCAGCCATGATTGGATGGACGGGTATGGAGATGTATCAAGCAGGCTATGAGTCTGAGTTGACCGTGACGGGCATTGGAAAGTGGTTCATGGATCCTGAAGTTGGGGACGGGATATTGGGGGTTGATGGGTGGGTGAGAAGAGACACCAGGGGCCCAACTCCTGAGAATTCATGAGAAAAGGATGAGACTATTTGCACCCTGTATACTACCAGCACGAGCGGTGTTGGCTTGACACGCTGTACAATATAGCATTCATTGTATTGTAATTTATTTGACTTTATGTAGACATCACTACGAGGTATTGGAGTTTAGGATATCTGTTCTCTGGCAAGGCAAAGCCGTCATTTGATATATTACACGGTCGTTCTGGATTTCAGGTCCTGTAGACGCGCAAGATCCACCTCTATCACACAGGCTACATCTGTCTGCACGTCTCTATTCCTATGCTGACAGCATCTTTGTTTCTAAACCCAGAATCCTCTAATCAAGTGCGCTTGTCACGTTGGTAAACTCGCCCTTCTCAAGCTTGGTCTTCCAGAAGATGGGGTTGGTGTCGTTGAAGCCGTGCTTCACCCAGCCCTCTTCCTTAACATGGTACAGGTTGATGTAACCACCAGAGTAAGCATCTCGGTGGGTGGCGGCCAGAATACTTCGCTTTCCAAGCTCCAGGGCCTCCTCATCCGACAGATCGTACTTGTACTCGGCATCGAGAACACCATAGGCGAATGTTTGACCCGAGCCAACACAGAAGAGGTTACCCGCCAAGCGAGTACCATCGCTGTCGACATAGTAGAGCGCAGGGCCTTCCTCCTTGGTGACACCGGCGCACATGGTACCCATGCTGAGGCCCATTCCCTTGTAGCTGTAGACGAGGTTGGCAAGGATCTTGCTGGCGGCGGCAACGCTGATGCGACGCTTGTGTCGTAGCTCATGGAGGCGACACTGCATGCCGAGCCAGGCAAGCCAGTACTGACAGTCTGCAGCACCACCGGCCATGGTTCCTAGCAGGACGCTGTTGATCTCAATGACCTTCTTTACGGTTTGCGAGGCGATCCAGTTGCCAGCGGTGGCTCGGGAGTCGGTCGCAACGATGATACCGCCCTGGAAACGGAAAGCGAGCGTGGTGGTTCCGTGGGCGATCTTAATGGGGCAGTTGGGGTTTGATCGGTCATCAGTGGCAGCGCGAAGCCATGATGAGGGCTACAATGATACAATCAGTATAATATTCACAGTAGCCAAGTTACGCCTAGAATACTAACCTGAGCAACGGGGGGCATGGCAAACTTGAGCGAGAGATCGCCCATGGAATTCAGCAGCTCATCCTGGTCCTCAAAAGGCTCATTCTGCTCATATGCTGGTCGGCTGTATTTCGAAACAAGAGAATCCATCTTGGCTTTATTGAAAGAGGAGCAGTAGCAGGAAACGAATCGTCGTCTTGTTATCCTTCGTCCTTGAGATGAGTTGAGTCGAGCTGTGTGCCTCGAATCCTAGCTTCGGTGGCGTGCAAAGGGCGGAGATAAGTCTTTTCCCTGGTCGTAATGTCTTCGTTATGTCGTTCGTGATCGAGATTGGTGTTGTTGGCGTTGACGTTGACGTCGACGTGCGTGGATGATGATGATGGGGATTGCTGTGAAGGCGGGAGCCGAAGCGGAAGTACAGTAGAAGTGGGAATTGAAGCTCCAGACAAGGAAGCTGAGGCTCAGGCAGCTTCCGTTGCGCGCGTCAACTGAATGCCACCTCCAACTTAGGTACGTACCTTTTCCTGTGACGGCGGCGGGGTGGATGCCTGATTATCAAGGCTTTCAACAGCCCAACTACAAGCACATTCCCTTCTAAGGCAGTGTCTTAGGACTTTAGGTACAATACCTTATCTGAAGAAAAGGATATAGCAGATTGTTACATATACCTGCATACCTAGGTAGGTAGATATACATATATGTATTTAAAAATAAAATAAAGTACTTTATTCGTTCATTGATCGCTTCTTAGTCTCTGACCAAGTTTCCCAGGTTCCTCAATTCCTTGCCCAATACGCCAAAGAAAACCACTAATCAAGGGATATCACTCTCACTGACTCCCACCAATTCACAGACGTAGTCATACTGATTTACGCCTTGCACCTCTTGGTAGAGCTTCCTCCTCGATTCGTCAAAGAACCTGTTGTCTCCTTTCTTCAATGCCGGCCTAGATATTACCTCCCAAGATTTGCTTCTGAATTAAACAAAAGAAAAACAGAAAGAAACAAGCACTTGAAAGGAAAGATCAAGTATAATGTCTCAATTGCTTCAAGACTCGTGTGAAATGAAATACCCTGCCATTACCCAGCTAATGAACCTTTCCTGCTCAAGGGTTTGGCGTCACTTCCCGACTGGTTCGCCCATCCCGCTTGCTCATGAAGCTTCGGCGAAGGTGGGCTTTGGGACTATCGGGAACCAGGGTAGACTCTGTTGGTTGGAAACTGCTCTTCAATGTCACTGTTCCACTGCCAACTGTGAGCTCCTTGGCGGCAGATGAGCCTGACTCGTCCACAAAGTAAACATGCTCGCCCAGATCATCATCACTGCTGAAAGTGTGCTGTCCCTTCGCTTCAATCTTGAACTGTGCGTCGGGCGAGCATGGAAATTTGAATGTATCACCAAAGGTCCACTGACCATTCGTAGACTTAAAGTGCTTGGTCTTGCCCACTGTCTTCTCCTTGGGGTTGATCTGCGTGATAACGATATACAGATCCGATGCGGGAGGGAATCTTGTGGCTTCGACCACAGTAAAGGAAGCAGTGCCTCCTGGTGCGGCTCCGGGATTAGCGCTGTGGACTGATGACTGTCCAATGCTCTTTGCCCGAACATGGCCGTTGCTTGTAGAAGGCCGAGTACTAGGTGATGTGCCCTCTTCGTTGATGGCAGGCGACCGGCGGAGACCACCATTGGTGCTTGCGGTACCATTAGAGCTCAAGCCTTGAGGTTCAAACGCCTCGCCATCTTCTTCGATGATGTCCCCATTGTCCTTTTTGTTAAAGATGCCACGGCGGAGGAACGAAGCTCCCCTACCAACGCCGTGGCCAACAACTCCCGCAACTGCAACACCACCCTTGAGCGGCGCTCCGGCAACACCGGTGACGATACGACCAGGAGTAGACGAGAAAGTGTTGCCAAAAGTGGATGTGCCCTGTCGTGATCGCTGGACATAGCTGGGTCGGAACAGGAGTCGGATGCGAACGCTTCCCGATTTGCCATCAAGGATGTACTTGGTCTCCGATGGCTTGAAAGGATCCAGAGACTCGAGATTGATGTCCGCAGCACCCAAGAAGTCGGGTTTGTCTGCGAAGTCGTAATCCCACACAGAGAGTTTGAATTGTGCTGCAGTTCTCGAGGGCACATTGACCTCGAAGTATTCATTCCATGTGGGATTCAGAGTCTTCTTTATAACCTTGGTCTTGTGGATCTCCTGGCCGTTGAGCTCGAACTTAGAGTAAGGATCACTCTTGCCATTGCGATCAGCTGAGGGAAGGTCCGTAGCATCGAGAACATCAACGCGTAGTGTACCCATGTTATTGATACTCTCGCTCGGGTCAAGCTGCATCTTAACCGGGATGTACTTCAAGCTGACCTTAACACTCGCGGGGCGTCCATCTTCGCTCTTGAGTTTCAGAGTTGTCGGGTTGTTCTAGAGAAGCTAGTTAGTTTTTACGCCTATACAGTGAGATCCAATGTCAGTCTTACCAGGCATTGCTTGAGAGTTTCCAGGGTGTTGCCAGCCAGTGAGGCCATGAGATCATCTTGGTCATCGCCCTTCTTGCGAGCCCGAAGTGTCAGTCGGGAGAAGTCAAGCTCACGAATAAAGCAATCTCCAATCTCTTCAAACTTGTGGTGCTTGCTACGAGCAGTTGAAGAGACGTAGGACGGGTATGCCATATCGTCTACAAGAACCTCCAGCAGTCCATGGCTTTCTGGCATCTCTGCCTCCATGAGTCTGAAGATGAGCAAGCCACTCTCATACCTGAGAAGCTCCTCAGGAGACAATCGGATTTTACGGGGACCCTTGGGCGCCTCAATCGAGGGGCGTCCAACAGTTGTGGGCGTAGGCGGCTCCAGTTGGTTCTCCTTTGGCTTGTCCAAACTGGCGTTGAATTTACCAGCTTCGCTGGATCTCTGCGGGTTAGGTGATTGTTCTTCACCGGAGGAGGAATCCTTGTCCTTCTCTGCATCCTTCTCCGTCTCCTTTTCTTTCTCCTCTTCATCTTCCTCCTCGGGATCAGCGACATTGAGACAGGGGTAAAAGGCAACAGTGTAATGCAGAACTCCTTTGGCGATACCCTTGCCATGCAGACGCAGACCGTCCTCACGGAGCTGTTTCTTGTCGTTGACATGGTACTCCCCAGTCTCGTCCTGTGCGACATAGTCGGCGGCGAAGACTTCGACCATTCCCAGACTACGGTCCTTGCCAACCTTTTCTGTATCCATTACTTCCAAAGCAAGTCTATCGCGAGCAGAATGGATGGGCACGTAAAGTACCTCGTCCCATTCAGGATTGAGATCGTTGCGGAAGGTGACAGTCCTTGCTTTTTCAATACCAGAGAGCAGAATTCGAGTGTAGGGATCCGATTTGCCGAATGCCTCAAAGTTTCGTAGATCAGTAGCCTTCTTGAAATGGAGACGCATCACACCAATGGGGGTGACGTAGCCACCAGTGCTGGCCACGCCAGAGATAGCGACGGGCCTCCACTGTGCCATCATCTTGACACGACCAGTCTGAGCACCATGCAGGTTGTACCATTCTTTACCTTGTTCCATACATTCAAGCATCTCATCAAGCCTGATCTGGTACTTTCCGAGGACTTGGTCTCCAGTGAGATCACGGTCATCCTTGACTGTAAGACCAAGCTTAGCCTTCTTCCGGTCCGTGATTAGAATCTCCTTAGACCCATTGTCCCAGATAGGGTTGTTGGTACGCTTCAACTTCTTGGTTTGGTGGACTTCTTTACCATTCAAGAACATAACCGCGTAAGGGTTGAGAGATCCTACAAGACTCTTGGTACCATCCAGATCCTTGGCCTGTTCCACAGTAAATCGAAGGATACCTTGGTTGGATGGAGGTGGAGGTTCATCTTGTCCTTCAGCGTTCTTGACGGTTTCAAGGACAGGAAAGAAGCGAATGTCACACGAAACAACGCCGCGAGCCTTGCCATCAGAGATGACCTCCAACCGCTGATTTTCATGAACATTGAGCTCCTCAACACTTTCCAGAGGGAAAGAAGCAACGCCCAGTTCTTTTGACTTGCGGAAATCATTGTGGTCGAATATTTGCATGTCCAGCGAGTCGTTAAAAGAGGTAACAATGATGTAGTGGGTTTCGTTCCACTTGGGGTTGGAATTGTCATGAACAACTTTAGTTCGGGCAAGCTCCTGACGTCGGTTCAGGCTCAAGCAGGCGTAAGGATCAACGGTTCCACCAAAGTTGTCGGTGTTCTTTAGGCCCTGAGCACCATGGAGAGTCACTGCCACAACACCGATAGCCTGGTCAACGGGAGAGCCAGCCAGCATCTTCGCGACCTCAATGGGGAAGACCTTGGGCGCGTACATCATCGGGGCCAAGTTGCCATGAATCTGCTCCAGGATGAACTTCTCGAGACCAGGAATGAAGTTGATATCGAACCCGAAGTTATCACCACCGAGGGGCTTGCAGACGTAGTCGATTGTTGGTCGCTCCAGGAAGCACATTTCAACACGGTCAATGTGAGGGAAAGGAATTTGCAGCTTGATCTTGAGGCGCATGATACCGGAGAAAGCCATATCCTCGACAATGACGTCGAGACCCTTGCTGATCATAGCCTTGCCAATGCGGATCTCGAGGACAACCTTGGGATTGATCTTGCTTGAAAGCTGGCGCGAAGTCATATCGGCGGTGTCGTTGGGAGTGAAACTGAACTTCCAGTCCATCATAACAATGTCATCCTCAGTCTTGGGGTAAGTTTTGACGTGTTCCATACGAGGAGGCTTGCTGCCTAGAGTAAAGGTCTTGAGCTTGAGACTGTCCAGGAATGACGGGGTAGCAGAGCTCAGAACTTGATCGACTGAATTGATGATGGTTTGAGCAAGAACGGGCTGATAAATGGGCCAGAATTTGACCATGAATGAATTGATCCATTCGAGGGACTCGTTGTCGTTCTCGAGCTTTTTGAGAGCCATCTCGCGGGTTATGTCGTCTCGAAAATTACGTCGCACTCGACGCAGGGACGTTCGGTAGTAGGTCGAGCAAAAGGCCATAATGATGATGATCCAGCCGAGGCCGCCGCCAAAGACAGCAACAAGCCAGGAGGAGATGCAAGCAAAAATGATGACGCCCGTGTTGTGGTACCAATCTACACTTGTTAGTGGTCTGTATGCGCATGCATGTAGTTGAGTTGAGACATACCACCATAGAGGGTATCTGGAAGCTGTCCCTCGACCCATGTCGCGTGATCGAGGAGACTCTCCTGTTCGGTAGCATCGTCAATTGGCCATCCTAATTGAGGAGCCCATCCTGTCCGTGAGAAGGGGGCTTCCTCGGCTTTGGGGTCAGTGCCATCCGCGAGCGGCTTGCCCTGCTCGTCGCGGGCTACATCCAAGGCCCCTTCTTTGCTCGGTTCTGGCAGATCTTCGACAGGGCCGGTGCCGTCATCGACGTCGGTGATAATTGCGGCGCCCTTGGGCCTTCTACTTTGCTGAAGTTCGGGTGGGATGGCCTGCGCGTGGTTCACGTTAGTTGTAGGTCGCAACTCCAAGAGCAGAGGGGTATACGGCATTGGCTTGAGCTTTCTTCTGCTCTGGGTTCGCATCAGGGTCGAATGTGAAAGCAGCGACACCAGCATTCCTAGAGGACTCTACGATCTTTTTTTGGGCATCGTCTACGGTAACATTGGTTTGAGGGTCTGCAGCAGCCTCGACGAGACCCTGCTGCTTCAGCTCATCAGCCTCCTTTGCGGTAGACATGACGTTATGTGATGTAGCGTTGCTGTGGTTGTTGATGGAACGTGCTGGTTCGAGGGGTATGTTTTGGGCGGTTCGAAGTCGTCAATTGGCGTTTTTCAAGCTCTTAGCACCGTCACGAAGCATTCAGACTAGCAGGTCGATCCCGAACGACCGTCGTAATGGCGTTGGCCGATTTACTTGGTGGTGAGGTTGCGAATGCCCGCGTTGCCAGCTAAAAGCCTGGTAGCTGGTAGCTCGTACACAGGCTACCTTGGAGCTGAGCTGAGCTGAGCTGAGCTAGGTTGCCTCTCTAGGTGGATTACGTGCCTAGCTGGAGCTGGAGACACCAGCTTGTTTGAGACGGCAGACAGAGGGAGGGGTGGTGTGGAAAACGAAAGGAAATCGAGAATGGAAGTCGAAAAGAGAAAAAGTAACAGTTGAAATAAGAGAGAGAAACCTGGAAAGGAAGGATCGGAGGTAGTAAGAAACCAAGCCAAGGGATTGGAAGGTGGAAAAAATCCTGGCAGAAGATGACAAGAAGAGACAAGACAAGACATGGAAGAAGACCAAGATTTGGGCCTGGGCTGTTCCAGTGGTACATACAACCTGCATGCAACCCGCAGACGCAATTGCAGCCCAGTTGAGTGGCTTCGTTCCAAGCTTGTGGTGGTCGTCGAGATGTAGGTCGGTACTCTACTGGAAAGTGAACTGATAAAGGGTACCAAGTAAGTACTTGGCAACAAGCACATGGCTCTATATACGGCAGTGTCATTTTAAAGTTACTCTCGCTAGTGGGAGGGAGCTAATTTGTGGCTCAACAAGGGAAATTGAAGCAGCCGAGAGAGTTCGATCATTATCAGCAGAAGCGGAGTCAACATCTGTATATAGGTAGACAGCTGGAACCAGCCCGGCTAGGTAGAGGCTGGAAGCTAACTAATGTAGAGCCAGTGATCGGATACAGTGGAGTTGGAGGGTGCCTGAGCTTCAATAGAGGGTGTTGATTGCGGGCCGAGCGAGCGAGCGGCAGAGAACAGTCGATGATGATCAGCATTCACTGACTACAAAAGGTATGTATCGTGATACTGTGAAACAAACGTCCGTAGACCAACGTTAGTATAACAGTGGAGGTAATTGACCACTTCTCTTGTTTTCTGCAGTTGTCCTTTCATCCGTAACACAGGTAGAGCGTCCAAAGCTATAGTAATCAGCTCTGCTCAAGACTGTTTCTCAAACTACAGTGCCTCCAGAGACATAAATGCTTTGAGCCGAGTACTGCAACACGCTGAGGTATTATCTGCACAAGTTAATGAATAGTGTTCTCATAAGTCACCCCATCCCAAGAAAAGCTCTCAAGCATCCCTAGATCCCTCCCTCCCCTCCCCTGCCAATCACCAAATTCCCTGGCTACCTAGTTTTATCCCTGCCGCGCTGAGCAACTGGACACGACCTACGTAATTGATGGTCCGGGGGAGCTCAATTTTGCTTGTGACGGAAGTACTCAGTGGACCGGGACCCTCGAGCCGAGGAGTCTTTTCTGTATTTGGTTTGGTGTCGGTCCCTGGAATCCCTGCTTCGTTTACTGCTAGCACGGCTGAAGTTGGTTACGTAGCTCGGAAGCTCCAGCTGGTGGTTTTTTTTTTCTGGTTTGGGCTTGACTTTGTTGATGAGACGTGAATTCGTGGCTCCTGTTGTGATGGTTTCCCTTTTGTTCCATAACATAATATGTAGCCACATGAAACCAACTGCTGGCACAACTCGATACCAGAAACGCAATTGTGATCTGATTGGCTAATCTTGGCGAAACCGTTTCCTTACCGTGCAATCTCGCCTCCAATTCTGTCGCAGGTACTGAAAGGCAGTGAGTGTATCGCGTGTTCGTTGTGCACCACAATAGGGATATGCTGTAAGAAAGACACAAAAACAGCCTGTCCTCTGCAACAACTCACACTGTTTTGGCCTCGCTGAGTTCCACTTCCTGTCACCTTGCATTCAAAGCCTTCCTTTCTCCCTCACCTGCAGGCTGCAGCTGCAGCTGCATCTGCACTGCCACTCTGCTTGACCTGAACGCTAGGTTCACACTAGTTACCGTGACCCAGAACAGGGATGAGGGAATTCCTCAATAGGTTGCGGTGCTTTTGGCCGGATACCCTAGATAGTATCGTGTTATTAGACGCATTTTCCCAGTTTCTGTGGCCTGTGAACTTGGGTCAACGTCTCTTCTCATGGACATAAAGATATTCACAATGCCATTTCTGGGGAAAATCTAATGAGTCGCTTTGATGGTTAATAAAGGTGGAACATGAAGCAATGCAGTTTGTTTGCTGGTTGATATTAGGTAAGGTAGTCAATTGTTTGACGGATAGGTAGTGTACCACCTAGGTCAACACAACGGCCCTAAGATGTTCCCTTCCTTGACCGAAACAATCGATAGACAATCCGAGATTCATCATGAATCATCTCACTCAGTAGGACCAAGTAGTGTGCTATTTGCTACACATTTACATATCAAGAGTCATTGTATGGGAACCACCTTCAGTTGCAGCAGTTCTTGTCGCCTTTCACAAATATGGACATGACATCAATATCATAGTACTACGAGTCAACATAATGCATCTGTTGCTCTCAGCCTGGTTTCGACAGCCAACAGTGAGTATCGCTATAATTGCTCCAGAGAAAATCAAGCTAACGATACAGCAAAAGTCATGCTATCATCGCCAGATAGGCTCATCTCGGCTCTTCACCAGAAATCACAGATGGCTCCAGTCTGTGGGCACAAAACCAGCATTCAAACCATCGTCCCAGCAGCTGAGGATCGCAAAGCTCTGCGCTGACCAGAATGTCGTGGTATCAGCAAGACCCGGGTCAGGCAAAACCGCCACCATAGAAGCAATCGCGGCTGCACACCCTGATAAGAGAATTGGAAGCATTCTCTTCTCAAAGAGACTTCAGAGTGAAACCTCTCATCGTCTCAAAAAGTACCACAACAGCGATGTATACACTTTTCATGGCATGGCGGGTGTCCTCCTTGGACAAGTGGTTCCGAGCGATGAAGCACTTATCAAGCTCTTGGAGAACATCAACAAGTGCGGCAAACTTCCACGATGGGCCTCAAAACCTTTCGACATTATTGTACTAGACGAGTTTCAGGACTGCAACCCAGAAACCTTCTGGCTTGTCGAGTGCTTTGTCCGGGCCAACAACCTCAGGAAAGGAGGCCAAGCCGCGCGCATTGTCGTCCTCGGCGACGAGCGCCAATCGATATACCGCTTTCGTGGTGCTGACCCTCGCTATCTGACTCTGGCCCATGAGGTGCTGGGTCCAATCAGCCCCTATCCATTTGCAGAAGTTCAGTTAGGCAACAGTTTCAGGCTGTCCTCATCGGCTGTCCAGTTCATCAACCATGTATTCCTTGGTGGAGAGCAGTACATCTCCAGTTCGAAGCGTGGCCCAAAGCCCATTGTCCTGAGATGCAACATTTGGGACAGTTTGGCAGTGGCTGGAGCGATTTCCCCCCTGATAAAACGGTACAAGCCTGAGAACTGCGTGATAATAGCACCCTCTATTCGTACGAGAGGACCGTTGCAAGGCCTTACAAATGCGTTGGCCCAGGTCTATGGTTTGCCGATAAATGTACCTCCTGATGAGGAAGCACCTCTCGACGACATCGTGATCAACGGAAAGTTGTGTATCTGTACGATACATCAGTTCAAAGGCCGAGAGCGTAAGCTTGTTATTCTTCTTGGTATCGATGCCTCCTATTTCCAGTTCTTCGGCCGCGACTTGCCAGATGACGGCTGTCCCAACGAAGTTTTTGTGGCTTTAACGCGCTCTCTGCAACAACTCGTATTAGTCCATAACGATGAGAGTAAGATGATGCCGTGCGTATCCCTCGATTCTCTGTTCGACACCGCCAAGATAGTCAACTTGACAAAGAGACGAACAAAAATTTCACACCCTGATCTACCCGGACGCCCCATAGAGCTGGGCCTTATGCTTCCAAAATCCTGCGGAGCCCGTGAAATAACGCGGTATGTCCAGGGCGATGCTCTTGATAAACTTGTCGAGCGCCATCTTCGTGTAGACAGGCTAGCGCCTCCTCTACCTCGCCATGAACACATCAACATAAGAAATGTGGTACTCTCAGATCCGAAAAGGGGGTTCTTTGAGTCTGTTAGTGACATCAACGGCCTTGTTATTGCAGCAGCTCTGGAGCTAGAAACAGCGGGAACATTACGGTCACTGGGGCGACCAAGTGAAGGAGAGGTTGATGAAACTTTGTTAAAATGCCCCGAGAAGCTTGTTGCTTGGCTTTGCCGGAAAGCCTGCGAGTACGAAGCGAGTCTCTCGGGGTATCTGCCGCGTGTGATTCAGATGAAAGACCACAAGTATGACTGGATCAAGCCCGAAGACCTCATCCTTGCTCGGCGTCGACTTGATAGTGAGCTAGTAGATTCTGCCCAAGGGCTGAATTTTGAAGTTGAGATGCAGCAGCAATTCTATATCGATGACCAAGAAACTCGACTCTGTGGTCGAGCAGATATTGTACACAATGCCGCTACCGAGAGCGACGACATGGATGATCGAACAATATGGGAGATCAAGTTCGTCTCAAGCCTTTCCAACGAACATGTCATCCAGACTTGCGTTTATGCCTATTTGTTAGGCTCAGAGTCTGGAAAGTTACCACGCATCATACTATATAATGTGCGAGATGGGGACAAGCGCGAGATCATACCACGTCATGGATTAGAGGGGTTGAGACAACTGATCGCAAGTGTCCTTAGACTTCGGTATACTTCCAAAGGGGAGATGACACATGAAGAATTCATCAAACGGTGTAACAAGACAACACGGAAGGTGATGAATCTCAGTGATGGGTCATAGTGAAAGCCTAGAAGTGAAAGTTAATCATAAGACTTAGGAAGAGTATGAGACTCGCCGAGATACTTCAAAACATAGAGATCTATTCATTCTAGAACGTTGAAGTTTCACAATTCCTATCCAAGGGCATAATTTCTGTATGTAGACTCATGTAGACCATATCTCAAACTTAGTTTCATGGAAACTGCTGAGGTCATGGGGCAGGGAGGCTTGCCAGACAGAGCATTGATAGTATGTGTGTTCGACATCTCTTTCACCACAGAATTGGGGCATCGAGAGAGTCTTTATAAGTTCAAGCTTGGCATGATTGTAAGATGTGAACTCTTCATGCTCCATTAGAGACCAACGCGACTTGCGTTGATGGAACTAGTAGACTATCAGCGCCTTGATTTAACTGCATATATGTTACGTAGCCTGTCACTTACAGGCTTTTATTTTTGGCTGTGTTATAACGTTTTGAGTTTGACATAGGTAAGGATACTGAGTTAGATAGCACTGAGCATAGACTCATGCAATCGAACAAATTGACAAAACCAAGGAATCAACTTTAGAAGCAGGCTATTGGCACAATGGTTTAAATTGGGGTGAGTTTCATGAGTATTTCTCTATTCTTCGTCACATCGTATTAAACATCCAATACTTCTCGCACAACTACATGACCCATATTCAAGTTCAAACGCTGCAATGAACGAAGGCACAGTAGCCAGTGCTCAACCAAATCTAAGATATAAGAAAATGCTGAAAAGTGGCCAATCCCATATCCGTTACGCCATTCTCGTATGCAATAAACGCCTCCCCTCTTAATAACCCAAGCCATGCTGGTGAACTGGACATCTTCCGGGGTGTTTACGGAACCAAGACGAGATGCAGTGCTTATGAAATCTGCACAGGCACTCCAAACGTGCCATTTGATCACCGACAGTGAATTCTTCGAGACAAATTGTGCACTCTGCATCATCGATGCAATCCTTCTCCGTTGCGGAATAACAATACATGCCCGTTAACCGGGGCACAGCTGGTGCTCCGCCATCCTCACTAGCGCCCAACGTTCCATACGCGCTGTGAGTCTGGATACACTTCGTGATATGTGACTGACGAAGTTCCTCAGCATTCGGCAAGCTCTGGGACGGCAGCTCGCGATGACAAACAGGACATTCATCTTCCTCGGCAATCTGTGGCGTAGGCGGAAGTGCCCGCTGCCTGGTCGATGATTCTCCTAGTGAGCTATAGCGATCTGGATATGAAGATGCCGAAGCAGCCTGGCCACTTGCTTGGACTCGATCAAATCGCGACTGGAGCGCTCCACTACGTCTTCTATAGGTAGGACCGGGAGAAGAGCCAGATGATGCCGAGCCCTAGTGATACGTCAGTTTATGCAAAATTTCAACGAGAGAAGGGCGAAGTACCATTGTGACACTCCTCGTCCTGAGAGAGAGATGTCTGTACGGGTCGCCACCGGTGCCGGGCGCGAAAACTGCACCATGTCGGTTAGACGGCTGCAGTGTTCCATAGGCATTACCGATGCTGCTTCGTGACCTCTGGTGAGCAGTTCGTGGTGAAAGAGTTGCTTGTGGACTCGGGCTTTGCGGGGGCGCTGTATTCGGATCTGGTACGCAAGGATTGCAAAGCCGTACCCGTTCACCTCCCGACATGTCGTTCACATCAAAGTATCCAGCTCCTAATCCGTCAACAAGCAGTGATTGATGGATGGCAGCCTCGGAGCCAGGTTGCCGTACAATATATTGGTGGGGGATGATGATCCTGTGCGGTGAACAGGCGTTGCAAACAACTCTTCCACATTTCCTGATCTGATAAGCATATACAATCAAATGTTGCCTGGATATATCTCGACCTACCTGCAGTGATGTTTGCGGATGAAGAAACTAAACTGCGTATGGCAGATAGGGCAATATGTGACCTCATTATCCGGCTGCCATCTTGGGCGTTGCTGATCTGAAGATATCGACTGGCGAGCAGAGCGCGGAAGCGGTGGAAGTGCCTCTTCTAAAGGCCTTAGAGATGGTAATGGTGCATCCATTCTTTCTCGGGATGGAGTTGTGTGCGCTCGTTGAGCCACTTGTGAGTTTGGTGCGATCATGTGTTGGCTGGACCTCGCTCTCTGATCCGGGTTGCTAGTGGCAACACTCTGAGAATCAGGTTGATCGAACCGCGTATCATGTGGTGTACCTGTCGAAGATTGACCCGGTTCCTGGGTAACCGTGGGGGGCAAAGTAGCTTGGTTCGATGGAGGATCGCTCGTAGTATAGGCAGCATCTCTGTAAACGTTGACATGGTCCGAGTCTGGGGTTGGGGAACTATCCCTAGTGATCCCAACTTGTGAAAGCTCTTGATTTGAGAAGCGAATGGTTTGTGCTCCAGACTGATCTCGCTCGATATCAGTGCGAGAGTGATGCGAGCTGTGGGTGGATTCTTGGTCTCCTGAACCACTCTCCGATAGACTCCGCTCGATGGTGTGGGATGGGCAGTCGAAATATCGCGAGCATTCTTGGTGATTGAAACGAGGATTCCGCCAAGGGCATATTGGATCTTGTGCGTCATCTTGGTGGTGATATGGGTTTGGGTCGTTCTGGTCAATTTCGTGTTGGCCGTCATCGCTATACAACGAATGTGAGCTCGGAGAACTACTCGACACAAGAGCACTGTAGTCTCCGGCAGCCGCCGAGGCGAACTGGCCTGAAGCACCCGAAGGGCTGGCCATGACAGCTCATTAAGACTCGGTTACTAACGAGGGGGGTGGTTGGAAATGTGTAGCCCTCGTCTAATGCAACATGGGTTGATGATATCGGTCGAGGGGATGGGTCCTGAGTTTTGTATTGTGGGAGTGTGTAGGGAGGTAAAAGAAGAAATTCTGAGTTCGAATGCGGCGTTTGTCGGCGGTAGTATTCCTTGAACCTATATCAGATGCGATTAGAAAATGGTTGGTTCAAGGCCAACTCGCATGATGCATGATAGATACTACTAAGGTAGCTCGGTGATAGCCAGGATAGTAAGTTGTTACTGAGTCAGGTCTGGGAGATGCAGAGAGTTGAACGTATTTTTGAGGTGATCAAAAGATGATGCGAAGATGATGTAGAGTCGCACTGAAGACAAGCAACCTTTTAGAAGTGATTCGAATCAAGTCGTGCCGAATTATTTGTTGATTGGAGTAAGTTGTTAGAAAGTTTAGTTGGTCCAAAAGGGCTGGCCTTGGGCTTCCACGGGTCCGCTAGGACTGGGCTTGCGGCAGGCCCGTCTCATCTGAGGGGCTGCCAGCTCCGAAGAAGTGGAGCTGGGGGAAGCATTCGCCCACGCGATCACCCTTGCATCACCTATCAAACTAGGTAAGGTACCTAGACGGGACCTCTAACCTACTAACCTAGCCTTATTGGCCCCTGGAGTTCAACGTGCGGCCTTGAGAGATCCCTTAGGTACTAAGCTGAGGTAGGTATTCCTTGAACTACTAGGTAACCTACTATAGGTACTTCACATCTGACACAGACAAATCAGTTTTATACCATCTTTCAAACTTACTTGACTAGGTAGGTAGGTAAGGTAGGTAGGTACCTTAGTTATCATTATTTGGACTTTTGGGAGGTTAGATAACGCTAGATCTATAAGCATTTCTCTCTCATCCTCACACCGCAGCTCACTTGACCACTCACGCGCTAACTTGAAATGTATCAGGTGGGCACACTTTATTGCCTGGCAGTCTGGGCAGATCTGGACCCTTATCGCCAACTGTTAATCAATATCATCTTATTAGCTCGGCATTGGTGATTAATTGCCCCATGGTGTTGTTAGTACCCCTTCACCTTTTAACTGCAGGTATCTTCACTTCTTCTATCAGAGTTGAAATCCACCAAGTCAAGTCTATTTCAGGCGGATGGTCTTAGCTCATCACCCAAGGTCCCCAGATCTTCCTCTAGTTTAACTCCTTTCACTGCCAGCTGCTTGCTCTCCTGAAGAACAAACACCATTCGAGCCCATTTCTCCTTATCTGTGTTGACCCATTGGTGCTTTGTCCCACGTTGGACTGCCACATCCCCTCGCTTCATTACACGATTCTCTCCCGAGTCGAGCACCAACTCCATTTCACCCTCAATCACGACTCCGTAGTCTATACTCAGTGTTCGATGCATGGCTGATCTACCGGGTGGGAAGTCAACAATCCGGAGCACCGAACCTCCAGGGACACTAAGCCCTGGAGAGTTGCTGATGTAGTTCCCATATGTCTCTATGTCTGTATTGTCTTCGAGATCAACTGGAAACCCTTGAGTGACATAACCGAGGTAGAAGACGTGTGTCGAGAGGACAGTCTCGGGTAACTCATCGTTGAGCCGTGTGTCAAATATCGCGTTTCCATCGTCATTATGCTTGGTGATGAACCGTTTTGGTATGGGCAAGGTATTTTCTGCCGCAACAGAAAAAAATGAGGACAAGAATGCGAAAAATGCGAAAAGTGGTTTGGTTACTTGACGTGTCATTGTGGTATAAAGTTCAAAGGTTGTTCTTGAGTTGAGCTCGAGGATGAAGTGAGGATATCTCGTCTCTATATACCTCGGGATAGCTCATTCCAGGGCCAATCTTCATCCAATGCTCTGTCTTCGCTAAGTGTCACCCATGAGCTTCCTTCTTGAGAAAACGATTCGTTGATGAATCAATATGACGTTCTTGTGCTCCCTGAATCATCTGACCCAGCTTGGTCGGGCGCACCGAAAATGAAAGCCCTGGTGTTCAAGTAGCACACGGCCTGGTATACCTCTTATCGTTACGTACACTAAAAATTATTCGGGTCCCGTGTGAACATTGCGTTTGTTTCGGGATGTTCATATGGGTATCAAGTATCTCGCTCGATATGAAAGTATCTGGATGAGATTTGGAGGATAAGTTCAGAGAAGGCTTGATGCTACGGAATCCTCTTCTTGTCATGATTCATCAACATCGAGATACAATTCCGCGCAGCTCAAGAATGCATAAATGATGTTATTTGTGCCACTGGGTTGACCAATCTTCTCAATTGCCCTTATGCACCACCCAGACTGTTGGTAAATTACATAGCCATGCTTGAAAAGTTGGCGAGGGACACAAGATGTTGTTCTTCTCAATTCAACTGCCATACTCTAGTCAAACTTATGTAAACTTTCAAGGTGCAACATTATAGTTGCGTGCATCCTCGTTGGTTGCTTGGTGGTTGCTAATGCAGAGTTTATACCCCTGAGGTGGATAATTACCCCAAACAATCTGTCTATTTGTGACTTCTATCTTCTCAATATGGCTTGAATACCCTCTTTCACGAGAGATTTCACGATATGGGTGAGTTTAGCTCAGATATGTAAGAAGTAAAAGCGATAATTGCGTCCAAGATTGATGCATCATCATGGGGGAATGGTTTCTAGCCCCTTTTTGAGCACTCATCTGAAAATCATGTCAAAGGAGAAAAGACCTATCCGACTGTATTATCTTGGCAACTGAAGCAGATGATTAACCATCAGCTATACCGTGTAACACTAAGACCCGGTTGTCGGTTAGTCGGTGAGAGTGAAGCCCACTGGAGTCGTTGCGGCCCAACATTAAGAATTTTCGTATATTCAGTTGATCATCAACTCAAGTCAACGCAATGGAATTCAATCAAAGATATACTTCATCCTCGAGGCCTTCCAAGGAACCCTGACAGCTTTCTATAGGCTGCTAGTATTCGGGGCCTTGACTATTACGGATGAGAGATGCTGATAGACATCGCGTCCTGTGGCTTGCTGTATTGAGTCAGTGGCCATGATAGAAATTGGGCGGTAAATTTCGAGATTCCTGCCTTGTTTATAACTAAGAGTGAAAGATAAAGTTAGTCTTTTGCTCCCTTGCTCATCAATCCCTTCTGAACATAGTTGAACAAGCCCGCAAACTTAACCCAATTAGACTTATTCTCATGCATGAGCTTCTCAAAAGTTGTAGGATCGTCCGTTGCGAAATTCCATGCTCGGTTGATTGAGGCAAATTTCTTACGAATAACCCCCCTTTGACGAATGGAAAGCTCACTACAGAGGCGACGGCTATGCGATATACTCTGCATCTCGATACCAGGGCCGTGATCGGAGCTCTCTCAGTGAATCTCCAATGGCATTGCGGTTAGTGCAGAACTTTGACGACGTGTGTCTCAACTGGTGCTTTGGAGTGATGTCAAACTTGCAATAGAACAAATAACTAGCTGGTGGTTGAATAAAAGGGGCTGGTGTTGAGCAAACAGGCCAATGAAAGCAAGGTCAAACAACGACTTGATATGTTTTTTTTTCACCTCTAAAAGAGTCGAATGCAAGCATCATGAGACCTCTTTCCAAAGCAGGAGAGCGGCAAACGCCGCTACTGTGTGCATTACGTGGACAGATAAATGAGGCATTCGCCTCTCATTGGGGTCGATCTATTTTACACCAATAGAACTCGGGCAGTTGACGCCATCACACGTTGACGGGCTTGTGTGTATGCAGGTCCAGGACAGGATGAGAAGGCTCATGATATTAGGAGCGGTCTTGGCACGGCTGAGTCGGCTTCAGGTGAATTGTTAGCGTTGGTGTTTCAGACGATGGATGGATCATGGCGAATCTTTTTTCAACCTCGCGATCAGATAAGGGTCTGTGTCTGACTGTCTAGCGCAGGATTAGACAGAGAGGAAGACGTACGCAGCTAGAACAAGACGTAATAGTTTCACGATGGCTCCCTTGAATATGGAGCAGAGTACGTATGCTCTCAATTTCTTGGCCAGTTGCGGAATATCCCATCCCCATACCAGACCCTGGCCAGTCGACATATGCTGACGACGACATCGGACGTAGCCCAAGTTTCGATATAACTAGTTAACTAGTAGCAGGCCATGATAGCGTTTTAGAGCTTTGACTTGTCTGACGCGGTACTGTAGGCTGATTGACCCCGATACTGATGCCGGGCCGGAGTTTGGCCAGAAAAGGGACTAGACCTCTCAGCTTAGATCTTGCGGGCCCAATCATATCATGAGGGCATTCCCCATCAAAACCGTTCAGGATTTACCTACATTTTTTACCTTTGACTTTTAGCAATTAATGGATGGATCCATGACAACTCAAGGGGGAAAAAAAAGTCGCTTCTTGGTCTTGGTCTAGGCTCCATGTCACTGATCCTTGCACTCTGCACCTTTCTTTAAAGCTTTTTACATTCTTTAAATCCCACGGCCAATCATTTGTTTCCTGCTTCAAGTTCCTGCTAATTTATTATCCGTCACTAAACCCGCCATATTAATTCCGCTTCCAGCCCTACGGCATTGATTGCTACCTACCTACTACCCTACCACTCGCACCCATATCTCAATTCCTCACATTGTTGTATACTGTTTTCTTTCTCTTCTTCTTCTTCTTCTTCTTCTTGAGGGGGGTCACTCTCATTCGATATATACCTACCTTACATACCTCTTCAATGTCAAATTAAGCACCGTTGCGGGCTTAGTAAAGCCTGCTTGCTACCTACCTACCTACCCAAGGTATCCATCCAAACGAGTTGCGCAATGGCTGGCCCTTCGCCCTCGTCCTCGAATCTTTCTCAGAACATTGATCCTTCACGTTCAGATTCAGCCTCAGTTTACCCTGCATCTCAATCATATCCTCCCCCTCCTGTACCGGTGCCGTCCTCAGGAGATTCTGCTGGCGGCACTTCCTCACTAGCGAAGCCAGAGAAAGGGCTTGCACTTTACGCCTGTGGTCACTGTGGACGACGTTACTCGAGGCCGGAGCATCTTCAGCGCCATGTTCAGACTCATACTTTGGGCCGTAGATTTGCCTGTTCGATTTGTGGAAAGACATTTGCCCGTGCTGATCTCAAGAAGCGCCATGAGACCAACCATGAGAACGACGACACCAAGAAACGCATGCGCACGACTTCTCTCAACACCGGTAGGGTTACCCATGCCTGCAAGGCTTGTGCCACCGCAAGGGTCAAGTGTCAGGAGGAAAAGCCTTGTCAACGATGCGTTCGTCGCGGCTTGACCTGCGTCTCGTCAGAGGCAAGCTCGTCTGCAGCCATGAACCTAGTTCACTTGTCTGCCAGTGCTCGTTCCAAAACACCTGTCGATGATGAACACGACAGTAGCAATGCTTCCGCGGAATACGCCCCCACTAGCTTTCCTAACCCGACTTCTTACCCTACCGACCAACCATCTCTGTATAGTCAGAATACTCACTTTCATGCGCACTCTCGGTCAGCAACCCCAAACACCGGGGATCTACCACCCAGCTCAGAGGCTGGATCTTCCAGCCAAGCCGGGACAGACCAACTTCCCTTTTGTGATTTTCTTCGGGATGTCTTATACGAACAGCAGTACGACCAGTCAGCCAGGATCCCAGAAAATCAAGGTCTCGCAGTACTGAACTTTTGTAATGATAGTAACATGGAACTATCAGACATGGACTTTGGGTTGCTGGATCATTGGAACACAGACGGGATGGCCAGCTCGGCCCCAGTACAGCAAGAGACGCCCAAAAGCCCCGTCGACATGGACCATATGCGGCAGAATCTTGTCACAGCCTGGGATGTGTCTCCATGGCGATGGGACCCAGTTGCAAATGACAACGCCTTCGGCGAACAGGGAAATCTGCCAGTTTCGAAAAGAGATGTGGCTAGTATACAGGCTCAGGCTTCAAAGGGGAGTTTCAGAAGGGTCGTTGACCAAAAACTCGATTTTGCCGCTCGTGATGGCGTACTAGCACTGGTCTTGGGGGCCTGTCAACCTGATACGATGTCGAGCCGCATCTCAGGGTCCTTTCCTTCAGCAGATCTTTTGGACACCATGTTGCATGTATTTCTCAACTCGCATACTAACCAGGTCTCGGATTACATACATTTCCCGACCTTCAAGCTCAATGAGCAAGAGCCAGAATGGATTGCGGGAGCGGCAGCAGCTGGTGCTGTATTGATACCCGTACCGACTCTGCGAAAATTCGGGTATGCTCTGCAGGAGTCCATCCGTATGTATAACCAGTTCGAAAGTTCTTCTTGTCTCTAATATTGAAGTAGGAATTGTTATGCCCAGGCGTTTTGAAGAAAACAACAAAGAAATCCTCAACATAGGCCTCATCCAGGCTATTGTTCTGGGTCAAGACACAGGTCTTTGGAGCGGCAATCGACGGAAGATGGAAATTGCAGAGTGCCACATCAACATCCCCGTGACGATGATGCGATATCGCGGCAAGTTCCAGAGGTCTTCGTATCCGATGCTTTCAGTAACGCCGGCGGATGAGGGTGCGAATCTCGAGCAAAAGTGGCGGACATGGGTCGAGATGGAGAAGTGGAAGCGGTAAGAATTTGCAACATTCTTTTCTTTTCTCCTCTTCTCCTTTGTGTCTATTATCGATGCTGACCATGCCAGTTTTGTGTTCCATCTTTTCCTTCGAGATAGCCAACAGTCCATGACAGCTCTGACGAACCCCGTTATGTCATACGCTGAACTCACCCTCCCTTTACCTGCATCTAAGGAATTGTGGTGCGCAAAGACAGCAAAGGATTGGAAGGATGCATACTTGAGACGAGAGGCTGGACACATGAAACGAGCGCCGTCAGTTGGTGATCTATGCCGTGATCTGAACCTCCTCTCAGAGAATCGACATCGTTTGGATGTACAATTTTCAGCAGCAATCTATCTTCAGGCCTTTTGGCTCCTGATCCTCGAGTATAGAAATCTTTGTTCGTCTTGCAGAACACGATCTTATATCCAAGACACCTATGAAGGCTCCAGTTCATTGCTAGCTGCACGGCGCCACCAACTGCTCCAGGACCTTCAGACTTTCAAAACCACAACCACGAACTGGCCCGAGGTCACAGCCCAAGAACGCCTGTTGCTCAACCAGCTTATGATGGCCTTGCATATATCCATGGACGACCTGCAGCTCTTCGCAGGAAAGGAGGGGGATGAACAGGCACATCGGACATTTCCTGTGCTCCAGCAATGGGTCGAAAGTGTGGACTCTCGGGCAGCTATATGGCACGCCGGCCAAGTTCTTCGATTTGCCAAGCTCTTCCCTCCTGCTCAATTGAAAAACTGTTACGCCGTCGGTGTACATCATGCAGCACTAGCCTTGTGGACGTACGGGGTGATAACAAAAGCCGGGAGCCAGCAGGATATGTCTTCTCAGCATGAAAAAGTCTACATCGATGGCCCGGAAGCGATGACCGTGCAGCAGTACATCACTATGGGACAAGGCCTGCCAGTCATTCGAGGACCGAACCAGCGCAATGGAGCAACTGAGGCATCAGTTGAGAATCCAAAGACGACCATGGAGGCTGTTCATGATATACTCCTAGCCAACTTCGGTGGTGCGAACAAAATGGCTCCAGCGATTGTGGAAAACCTGAGCATTTTGATACGGCAACTGGGAAATGTTGCTTGGGCAGTAGGGTTAGGTTAGGGAGCTTGGGAATGTCATGATGTGATGTGTATAATAGGATGAAAGTTGTTATGTTTTCTTGGTCTAGGGCCAAACCGAAGTTAATAATACCCGCATATCTACCTACCTATAGTATATTAAGCTCATAAACAAGATTGGACAAAAACCAGGAAGGTAAAACTCCTCAGCAGCAGCAAAAGAAAGGACCTAAAGTGGGTAGAGAATGTCAGTCATGCCCTTGGAACTGGTCAAGATACATCCTTTCAGCATTTATAGAGCTTCATTCGACCCTGTTCAATATAGTCAGCCTGAGCCATGGCCACTAACAGTTGATTATGAATATATGAATGCAAGCGACTTTATAGAGTCCAGCCAGTTGTCTAACAGCGATGAACCGGAGCCTAAGCACCCAAATGAAGGCATGACTCTCTACTCTACCATAAACAAACAGCCATGGATACTACATACCTTGTTCAGCGACGTCCATCTCAAGGCAGTTGCAACAACTGATGAATTGTCTAGAAGCGTAGTATGTGGAAACAGTATTCACTAATCTGAAACACTCACGCTTAACTACCTACCTATGTAATACAATATGAAGCAACCTTACTGAGAGAGGTAGCCAAAACTAGGTATTGGATACTTTAGCTTGTATTAACTTTTACGGATAAAAGATACCAGGCATTATTATTATCCAATGAAACAGAGATAGATTCATACATACCTAAGGTAGGTAGTAAATATAATAATAGAGGGTATGACAAGCTCTGGGGTGTATATCTGTACTTTAGGTGGATATTTTTAACCTCCAGCTCAGCCGGCCGGGGGCTAGCTCTCAGCTCAGTCAGTGGAAAAGCCCGTGTGGTGACGTTACCTTATCCCTCAGACCTGCAAAGCTGGAACCCTTTTTGTACAGTATCTTTTATTCTATTTCTTGTCCCTGTCGATCACGGTTTCCGCCCCCCCCCCCATAGAAAGTGAAAGGCGCTATCATATGCTGAGCATTTCCGCGTTATCACTGTGGCTGCATCATTGACTCAGGCGTGCTACATTAGTACCTACACATATATACCAATCTCACAAAGTGGCTGAACAAGTGTTCACCCTTTCTCTTCACCAGCCAGCCCATCAGCTTCTACTCTTGCATTTCTACCTTAGTCTTAGCTCTTCTCACCTTCAGTATCCTACAAACATGTCTCCTCAAGATACGTCAACGGCCCTCGTGGTCACAACAACTGTTCTCTCAACTGTTGCCTTTCTCGCTATCGCCCGCGCACTTCTCTACCCCGTGCGCCCGAAAACCATTCGCAATCCGCTCAAGGTGGGCGTTTACGACAAGGCCAATGCTGATAAGTTGAAGAATCTTGTTTATCAACCTGATCAGTTTCCTGGCGCTCGAGATGTCGAAACCCCAGTAAGCCACTATCTCACGGCCTGATACCCAGAACTATGTTGACCACAGACATAGTACGGAAGCATTCGTGTTTACGAGTTTGGCCCTGAGAACGGTGAAAAGGTCTTCTTTGTGCACGGCATCAGCACACCCTGCATCACTCTCGGGCCTATAGCTATTGGGCTCGCCAAACGCGGCTATCGTGTGATGCTCTTTGTAAGCTTCTTGCTACCTACTCGGACTTTCCAGCTTGGCTAATGTCTCTCGAGGATCTCTTCGGGCGTGGTTTCTCCGATGGTGTCGCTGATATTCCACACGATGCCCGTCTCTACGTCTCCCAAATGCTTCCGGTCTTGGCTTCTAGCCCTCTTGCATGGACCGGTACAGACGCCTTCCGCCTTGTTGGCTATTCTCTCGGCGGTGGCATCGCAGTTCACTTTGCCAATGCGTTTCCTAACCTCGTGCGCGATCTCGTGCTCCTCGCGCCTGCAGGTCTAATCCGCGCCGCCTCCTTTGGCCGCGTCTCTCGATTCCTCTTCGTCTCTGGCCTCGTCCCGGAGCGCATTCTGGCCGTTGCTACACGCAGTCGTCTTCAAAAGCCTATCGCCGCTTCAGCCAAGCCACCTCCCAAGACGCCCATCGAGGCTGTCACTACGCCACCACTCAATGTTGCCGAGGCAGAAGTGGTTCCAGCGTCCGGTGAGCCCGTTACACCGTTGGAGCAACGTGTCATGGAGTATGTGCGCTGGATGGTCACCCATCACAGTGGTTTCGTCCCCGCGTTCATGTCGAGCATTCGCTTTGCACCCCTGACCGATCAGCATGAAGCCTGGGCCAAGTTGTCCAAGCGTACTCCTGGCACTACAGCTATTTTACTAGCTAGATCTGACGAGATTATTGATCCCGAGTCCTATCGCCGGGATGCACTATCTCTCGTTGGCGGTGAGCACCATGTCCGCTGGAGAATTCTTCCAGGGAGCCATGATTTCGTTATGACGCATGCGGGAGACATCCTTAGCGAGATTGACGACATGTTCAATACTAAGAAGGTGTGATGATGGTCGTGTTTTATTGTATCTCTGTTTGATGTCTTCTACAGCAGGGCTCCAGACATTTACAAAGAGCGAGAGCAGGGAGTTGGGTTCAGGAGTTTGTTATATTCATGCCCTTGTTTTTCCGGGATAGAATAGAGAGAGTAGATAGCGATTTAAATGTTTTATTTTGCACTCGCTTCCATATATATATCCGTTGTTCGTTGGCTAATAAATGCAACCGTTATCAACGATCCAAGGCTTGACTTTGACACTATATTCAATTAGCACACTCCCGCCATCTCAGTCACCGAACAAGAATACTCACCATGTTCCAGTAGATGCCCCGCCTCTTCAGTAACTCTGCATGGCATCCTTGTTCTAATAATTGGCCATCTCCCAGGACAAAGATCACATCGGCATTCTGCACTGTGGCCAGTCGATGTGCTACCACGAGCATCGTGCGTCCTTCACTAGCTCTTTCGAACGCCGACTGGACTAGCCTTTCGCTTTCAGAATCAAGGGAGCTCGTAGCTTCATCGAGAAGTAGGACTTTTGGGTCGCGAATCAGAGCGCGAGCAATCGCCACGCGCTGCTTCTGACCACCTGAAAGTGATACACCACGTGATCCAATATTTGTATTGTAGCCCTCCGGCAATGAGACGACAAAATCGTGGATCGAGGCATCACGGCACGCTTGGTGTAGTTGCTCATCGGTGATTGCTAAGGGGTCGACTCCAAGTAAAATATTCTCCCTGATGGTGCCCTGGAAGAGGGTGGCTTCTTGGGCCACGAGAGAAAAGTACTTTCGGTATTCGTACAGGTTGATGTCGGTAGCATCCTTGCCATTCAGGAGGATCCGGCCCTTGTCCAAGTCGTAAAATCTGGTTTCTTCAGCCACGGTACAATGTAATAGCACGTCGAGCAACTTACCTCTCAAGTAACGAAATGATCGATGACTTTCCTGAGCCTGAGGCGCCTACGAGGCCAGCAAACTGTCCCTTCTCAATCTTCAGGCTCAATCCTTTGAATACGGGTGTGCTCCTAGTCGGGTACTTGAAGGCGATCTTGTCCAGCTCAATAGACATTCCACCATCTGTATCCGGGATCTCCTGCGAGGTAGAGACCTTGTCTCGCGGTCTGCTCTCTCTCATGTTTAGAATACGATTCGCAGCTGCAGAAGCCATCGCACTGTTTGGTCCAAAGCCAAGGGCTTGCCCGGCTGCCTCACTTCCATTTGTAATCGCCACTGTGAGATGTAAGTAAGGGTCAGAAGCGTTTGGGTCTCCATCTGCACTACTCGAATACAGAACGTCATAAAGTTCACTTACTGAAACAGACGAAAAAAGCAACTAGACCAATTTCATGTCTTGACAGAAGACGACCTCCCCACCAGAAGTTCAGAGCTTGACATGCCATACTGGCACTATCAGAGAAACCAAAGAGTATGCTCACCCATCTGGCTTTTCTGTATGCTGATACAACGTGCTCGTTGAGTAAGTTCTGATATCGGAGGCAAATCGAATCTTCCAGTGTCAGCGAAGTGACAGTTCTAAATGCTCCTATTGACTCAGATGCAAACTTCGAGCTTTCTGCAAAGACATCATTGTTCATCTTCTCGAATGCCAGCTCGTACTTGAAGCGCCAGTACGCTGAAACGATCATTATGGGCAACACGACACAGCATGAGACGAGAGCTAGTTTCCATGCGAAAGCGAACGCAATCGATATTGCTCCAACCACATTGAAAAGAGCGACAAAGACACTGGCCATGTTCAGTCCCATCAACTCTTCAAGCTGTTTGGGGTCCTGGCCAAGCCGGGACGTTATTGTTCCATGAGAGTGGTCTTCATGGTCAAAAAATGATGTCTTCTGAAACATTACCGCATCAAAATACTGCTTCTGGTATTTCACGCGTATCGTAGATGACATCCGAGTGGCCACGAAGACAACTACAAAGTAGCTGATTCCGACTCCTGAAGCCAGGACGACGAACATGAGTGACCAGAAGTTGCTTCCGGATAGATTCGAGTCAGTCCCTATGTCGTTGAAAGAAACAATAATCTTCCCAAAGATCCATGCCTGTAATGGTACTCCAGCTCCCACACAGGCACCGGCAAACAGAGTCAGAAAGAACGCTGGCCAGACATTCTTTGACTCGTAGAACAGTCGACCAAAGCTTGCAAAGAAGTTCCGCGCCTTGTCTTTGGAGGTCTCCGTCGACGTGTCGAACTCGGAAGCTGCAACACTCGTCACGTTGGCCAGGACGGGCTTGTCCTCAGTTTCAGCCGACTCATCTCCTGCATCTGTGGGTTCTCCAAGCGATAGGGATTGTGCATGCACAAGCCCTGAGTAGACTCCGCCCTCGATCGTCATGAGACTATCATGTGTACCTGATTCGGCGACTTTGCCCTTCTTCAAGACGATGATACGATCTGCTTTCTTAATGGTCGACAGTCGGTGGGCTATTGTGATAGTGGTACGGTCTTTCGCAGCTCTGTCAAGTGCCGCCTGAACAATCCTCTCACCGCGGACATCGATAGCACTAGTGGCTTCATCCAGTATAAGTATACTTGGTTTTCGCACGATAGATCGTGCAATAGCCAACCTCTGTCTCTGCCCACCGGAGAGTCTGGCACCACTATCACCAACGAGCGTGTCTAACCCCTTTGTTTTGCATGTGTGAGCCTTGATGTGTTTTCGCTAAGGTTTGGCCACAACTTACATCTGGCAGTCGATCAATGAACTCATCGGCGAATGATTCTCGACAAGCCTCCCTAACCATTTCTCTCTTCCTGTCCTCGGTCTCATTTTCCCATGGACTTCCGATCAGACCATAGGCAACATTCTTATAGATCGTATCGTTAAACAGAAATGGCTCCTGCGAGACGAGACCTATCTGGGACCTCCACCACTTCAAATCGATGTCATCCAACAATTGGCCTGCTGTCAAGATTCGCCCGTGGACTTCGATAGGAGGTCCTGATTCTTCAGGCTCGTTATCAACCACGTTTTCTGCGTCGACATCTTCATCACTCTCATCTTTCTTGTTCTTGCGACCCCTTTTCTTCTCTTTCTCAATGACCTTGGCAAGAACGTGTTGATCCTGTAAGGTATACCATCTCTGAATGAGCCCAACAATGGTCGATTTGCCTCCCCCGGACGGCCCGACGATCGCATTGATCTTTCCAGCCTCTATACACAAGTCCAGGCCAACTAGCACCTTGACATGAGGCCGGCTAGGGTAAGCAAAGGTAACATCCTCGAAAATGATGTCCTGTGTCGAAGAGACTTCGGGATCCTTTAGAGTACCCTTAGCAGGCTGCGGAGCGTCGATAACAACAAAAAATTCGCAGGCTGCCACAGTGGCTTTTCCAACAGCTAGCAACGGCGTAGATGTACGTTCGAGGGAAAACACGACAATCATAACAGAGAGCAATACACTGGAGCTATCAGCACAGTATCATTTTTCATGTGGACGGACTCACACAAGTACATCTCCCACGTTGTCCAATCTTCCCTCAGAGTAGGACTTTGCACCAAACCAAAAACAAAGGGCGAAGCCAGCATATAGCCCGAAAAACTGCGCATGTTAGCAGCTTCAAGTTCAGCCATCATCTAGGTTACTCACAATCAAACCAAGTTGACCACCGACAAGGGGGGAGAGAAGTTTACCGTGTTGGCGGGTTTCCTCGACGAACTGGCCGTATCGCCTGGAAATGCGTGATTCTGCACCACACGCGGCCACCATTCTGACGCTTGCCAAAGCTTCGCTGGCAACCGCACCAGCTCTGCCCTCTGCCTAATTCTTGGTCAGCATCGAGGTTTTTGAAGGGCAAGGGCACTGCGACCTTTATGATGAGCGCATTAACCTTGAGTATCATGGGCAGGAATGTGCCCAAGACAAGGAAAAGGTATAGGATGATTGAGGATGTGACAAGAGTCAGGGACCAGTTCTTGACGAATGCTACAATAATCGCAGCTACAATAGTTGAGTTGTATTCAACAAATGTGCCAAGGTTTTCTGATATGCCTAGCTGCAGGACATTGGCCGTAGAAGTGATGGTGCCTGTGGCATAGCCTGGAGGCATTGAGTCGAGGACATGGATAGATTGACCGAATAGTCTTTGTAGGTAGTGAAGTCTGATGGCGGATGATAACCGTATGCCTATCATGCGGAAGACGAACTAGAGGTGGTCAGATCAGACCCGGTGCTTGGATGAAGAGTTAGTTGATCGATCATACCTTGTTGATAGAGTTGAGTACGAAACGACCCAGAAACAGGGCGAACATGTACAACGCCAACTTATCGATGCTATTGTTGAAGTCACTTTGCGATGTTGTGCTGCCTGGCATAAAGTATTCTGTAAAGTTGCCAACGAATTGTCCTAGTGATGTCGTCAGGAACAGATTCAGAGTTAGGAGTTGTGAATACGTTTACCAAAAACTACGTTCATCAATGGCAGCGTCTAAAAGACGCGTTAGCTACCTTAGTGATCTTGTCTTGATACCGAGGTTTGGGACAACTTACAATCCCTGCTCCGATGCTTGCAAAAAAGCCTGCAGCATACGCAAAGAAATCCCATTTTGTTGCGTAGGAAAATATCCGCTACAAATTATGGATGTTATAAGATTGTCATTGATACATTGCGCCCCCAGAGGGTTACTCACCAGGTAATCTTTGAAATTTGCTGTCCGCTCAGGTCGGGCCTTTGCCTTGGCTTGCAACTCGTCTTCTTTTGCATCATTTGTTAATGGGCCTTGAGGCTCCGAAGAAGGAGAGTTGGCAGACTTCTCGATTTTGTCATGATGGCGACGAAACTTAGACACCTTCAGGTATGGGGTCTTGAGCAGCAGATTCAATGTTTCAAATGAGGACAATCATGGAAATCGGGGGTCTCTCAAAGTCGGGCATTGGCTAAAAGAGTAATCTGAGAAAAGGAAGAAGAGAAATCGATGGTTGGCTGATATAGGGCATGATCGGCAAGCCCGGGATAGCATGTTGTAAAAATGGGAAAAAGAGGGGCAGCTGACTAACCTTTCTATATTTAGAGCTGTTTTCTTACTGTAATCACTACATAATAATAGATAAGTGATTTAGTAGCTCTTATATAGGCTAATAATATACTAAGCTAGCAGGGAGGCCTATAATTTACTAGATAAGGGTAAGCTACTAAGTAATATTTCTATTTTTTAGTATTTTCTATTAAATTATATCTTAAGTATAAAAGGCTATAACTTTATATTTTTAGCTATAATTATAATAATCTTATTAATTAACTTAAAATACTATATATAAGAGATATCTTTTATAATTAGGCCTTTATAATAACTTTATTATAAAGATTATTATTAATAACTTTAATAATTAATAGCTAAAGTAATTAGCTATTATTATTATAACTTTTTTAAATAGCTTTAGCTATTAGTATTATTATTAGCCTTATTATAAAAATAATTTACTTATTTAGTAGCTTTATATTAATATTTTTATTAACTTTTAATCTTATATCTTATAGCTATTATTAATACTAGATATAATATTTAATAACTTATTTTAAATAAATAAAAGTAACTTTTATTAACTTTCTTAGTAATTAAAAACTAATATTAAAGTAAGTAATAGCTAGTATTAGTCTCTTAAATAGAAGCTAATAATCTTTTTATAGATAATAGCTTATAGTAAGCCTTAAAGAAATATAGCTTATTAATTTAAAGTTAATTAAAGTATTATATTAACTACCTTCTTTTACTTAATTAACTTTATATAGTATTTATATATAAAATTTATTTAAATACTAAATAATAAATATATTAATTTATAAATTAAGCTAAATATTAAATTTTATTAATTTAATAGTACTATTAAGGCTATAAATAGTATATATATAGTTATATTTATTCCTTTTACTTAGTAATAGAGATTCTAGTTAAAGAAGTTAATAGTATCTTAAAATATTTTCTATATAGTTAACTTTAAAGAGCAATTTCTATATATACTTGCAGGTACTAAGGGGTTAATAAATAATATAATACTTATAAGATATACTTATAATAGCACCTTTAAAGTCTTAGTAAGGAGATTCTTTTTTATTAATACTAGCTTTAGATTATAAAAAGGAATTTTAATTCTATATACTTAAGTTTAATATTATCTTTAAGATTAAAGTAATACTATAAAAAGACCTATAAATAAGAAGGAATTATATAACTTTTACTATTTATAGCTTTAAATAATTATAAAGTAAGCTTTTAGTTAATATAAAAGAAAGTAAAAGATTATAAGAAATAGTACTTCTAAGTACTTATTTAGTAATTAGATTAAGATAATCTATATAGTAACTAGCCTATATAACTTTTTAATCTTTAAAAGTAAGAAGCTAAAGCCTTATAATAAGGAAAAAGGTCTTCCTTTTTAAGAAATTAGTACTCTTATAAGAGCTTACTGTTATATAAATATAGTTATAATAGGGAAATCTAAGAAAAGAATAAGAAATTTAATTATAAATTAGTTATAAGTAACTTATTAAGTATATTTAAAGCTTTTAAATAAATTTAATTTTAAAAAAAATAATAAAAAAGAGAGTATTATAAAGAAGGTTAAAGAAGCTAATAAGAGAGAGGTTATTATAAATATAAAAGATTAAAGAGAAGCTATTTTAAGCTTATAAGAGCTAGATTAAGATTATATTACTTTTTTTAATTAGCTTTATTTTAGCATTAAAAATACCTTATATTAAAAATTTTAAGTTAATTAAAGCCTTAGAAATATTTTATAGCTTTAACCTAGTAATAACTAATAAATAAGACCTAGGTATTTTAATAAGCTATAGAAGTATTAATAATAAAGTCTCTAGCTAGATTAAAGTCTTAATAAACTTAATTAATAAGGTTACCTTTAGGCTATAGTATCTTAAGTAACTCTAATTATAATAAATATATTACTTAACTAGCTAAAAAGCTTTAAAAAGCCTAATTAATAGGGTTTATAACTCCTCTATAACTTTAACCTTTTTTAATCTATTTATCCTTAAAGATACTTATCTTAATAATTATAAAACTATTAAAAAACCAATTAAACTTCTATTAAATATAAGTTCTTTACCTTAATATAAGATTAATAATACTAATCTTAATTATAGTTAAAATATTAAACTTACTTAATATATAACTAGTAAATATTAATTAACTATACTTATAGCCTATCTTAACTAGCTATAATTACCCTTAAAATATCTATAATAGTAATATTATTACCTTATAAATAAATATATATTAAGAAGTAAGAATTAAAGTAAAAAGAGAAGCTAGTTAATTATTAGTAATTAGTTATAATTAGTAAATAGATAATTAATTATAAAAGCTAATTATCTTTAAATATAAGCTCCTTTATTGCTTAACTAGAAGCTTTTACTATAGAAGGTAGCTTAATAGAGAGGTATAAAGGCTAAATACCTTAGATATAATAGATCTATATCTTAGCAGGCTAAAGACTAAGTATAGCCTTTAAATCTTTAGTATTATTATACTTATAGGTATAGTTACTGCTAATCTATAAGTAAAAGACTATTATAAGTAGTATTTAGAGTTTATATATAATAGAATTGCCTAGAAAATTCTATAAGGTTAATTATATAAGATAAAAAAAGTTCTATATATAAGAAAGAGTTTATAACTAAAAGTTAAAGAGTTTTTTAGCAGGTAAAATAAAGCTATAATTAATTAAATAGAATTTACTTAATTAAGTATATTTATCTTATAAAATAATAACTAATGCTAAGGCAATAAATAGTAGTATTAATAGTAATTTAATAAAGGCCTTAGAAATATTATTTATATATAATTTAAGTCTATTTTAAATAGAAAATTTACCTTACAGTTAAGGCTAAAAGCTATAGCTAAAGAGAATATCTTTAAAGCTTTATAGCTTTATAAAAGCTTTAATTTCTTATATCTTATAATACTATAAAAGGTATACTTTTTTAATTATTAATACTATATATTTTATATTAATAAGTTAATAAAAGCTTTCTTTATTTCCTTACTATTAAAGGATATTTAAACTAAGATATTATTTATTTTATAGCTTTAACTTAGTAATAATTAATAAATAAAACCTAGGTATTTTAATAAGTTATAAAAGTATTAATAATAAAATCTCTAGCTAAATTAAAGTCTTAATAAACTTAATTAATAAGATTACTTTTAAGCTATAGTATTTTAAGTAACTCTAATTATAATAAATATATTACTTAACTAGCTAAAAAGCTTTAAAAAGCTTAATTAATAGGATTTATAACTCTTTTATAACTTTAACCTTTTTTAATCTATTTATCCTTAAAAATACTTATTTTAATAATTATAAAACTATTAAGAAATTAACTAAGCCTCTATTAAATATAAGTTCTTTACCTTAATATAAAATTAATAATACTAATTTTAATTATAATTAAGATATTAAACTTACTTAATATATAACTAGTAAGTATTAATTAACTATACTTATAGCTTATCTTAATTAGCTATAATTACTTTTAAAATATTTATAATAGTAATATTATTATTTTATAAATAAATATATATTAAAAGATAAAAATTAAAGTAAAAAGAAAAGCTAGTTAATTATTAGTAATTAATTATAATTAGTAAATAAATAACTAGTTATAAAAGCTAATTATCTTTAAATGTAAGTTTCTTTACTACTTAACTAGAAGCTTTTATTATAAAAGGTAGTTTAATAGGGAAGTATAAAGGCTAAGTACTTTAAATATAATAGATCTATATCTTAGTAAGCTAAAGACTAAGTATAGCCTTTAGATCTTTAGTATTATTATACTTATAGATATAATTACTACTAATTTATAAGTAGGCTTTTATATTATAAATAATATTTAGAGTTTATATATAATAAAATTACTTAGAAAATTCTATAAAGTTAATTATATAAAATAAAAAAAATTCTATATATAAGAAAGAGTTTATATTTAAAAGTTAAAGAGTTCTTTAGTAGGTAAAATAAAGCTATAGTTAATTAAATAGAATTTACTTAATTAAGTATATTTGCTTTATAAAATAATAACTAATACTAAGGCAATAAACAGTAGTATTAATAGTAATTTAATAAAGATAAACTTAATTAATAAGGTTATCTTTAAGCTATAGTATTTTAAGTAACTCTAATTATAATAAATATATTACTTAACTAGCTAAAAAGCTTTAAAAAGCCTAGCTAAATCTATAACTCTTCTAAAACTTTAACCTTTCCTAATCTATCTATCCCTTGAAGTTGTCTTGATAATTAGCAATTGGCTATAGTCATTAAACAGATAACTAGCTGCTTAGCCTAGTTATCTTTAAGTGTAATATTCTCTACTACTTACCTAAGAACTTTAATTATAATAGGTAACTTAAAGGAGAAATATAATATTTAAGAGATATTTACTTTTTAAATAAAATAAAATAATACTTTTATTAATTAAAAATTAATTAATTTTACTATTAAATTATAAGTATTATTATTAAAAAGTCAAAATGTCTCTGCAGTAATACGCAAGGTATAGCTAATAGGGTCTTATATAATGAGATAATACAATATAATGCTTATTTTTAGCATATTATAATATAAGGCATTATACACTATACTAAAAAATACAATAACCTTAAAATCAAGTCTTAAGGTTATACAGTACTGCTACCTTAAACCTTATAATCTAACTAAATAAGTAGCCTTAATCTATAAGCATAAAAAAGATATTCCCCCTAGCCTGCTAAGGCTAAATGCCTTCTCTATTATTACCTAGTTAAGGCAATTACTACTAAGGCTTTAACCTAAATAGACTATCTTAAAATAGGCTAAGAACCCTAAAATCTATTATAAGATATAGCGCTATGTAATTAGCATTAATAATAGCTAACCTAGCTATAATCCCCTAGGTATAGCAGCTAATTATTATATAATTAATCCTCTAATTAATATTAATAATCTTAATTTTAATTATATCTTAAACTTATATGCCTTTCTTTATATTTAGAAAATTATAAGCAAAGATCTACTATATATTAATAGATTACTGCTAAAGCAGTAAGTTAATCTTATAATCTTTAATTATAAAGTAAGGCTCTTTAATATATAAAATGTATCTATCTTTATATATATTATAAGTTAAATGTAGGCCTTAGATAATCTTACTAATTAGCTAGAAGAGGATTAAGACCTATTAACTAAGTAATAGGCCTTCCTTGCTAGAATTGCATTAGCTAGCAGCAATAGTCTATACTAGGAGTAGTTTATAGAGTTAAAATGCATAGTTATAGTAGTTAAATTAATAGTATAAATGTTATATTACAGGAATTAAGGGCTATTATGGTATAAAGGAGGAGAAGTAAGAGGGGAAAGAGGGGAAAAAAGGCAAATTAGGAAATAAAGGTTTTAGTATTAGGAGAAAAACTGTAAATGTTAGTAGATTAAAGCTAGCTTAGCAAGTTAGTAATAGATTAGATTAGGTTGTAAGGCAATGCAGTGTAGTATAAGGAATATAAATTAAGGGTAAATATAGCTAATTAATACTTAGGATAAGTATTATTATATTTATATAATATTTTCTTATTAACCTATAAGTAAAAGATTATTATAAGTAATATTTAAAGTTTATATATAATAAAATTACTTAGAAAATTCTATAAAGTTAATTATATAAAATAAAAAAAATTTATATATAAAAAAAGAGTTTTATTTAAAAGTTAAAAGAGTTTTTTAATAAATAAAATAAAGTTATAATTAATTAAATAAAATTTACTTAATTAAGTATATTTATTTTATAAAATAATAACTAATACTAAGGTAATAAATAGTAGTATTAATAGTAAAAGGTATTATTTATTTTATTTTTTTTAAGTTTATATATTAGCCTTAAAAGGTATCTAAGCATCTTTAAAGTCTATTATAATTTAAATATTACTTGCCTCCTAAGCAGTAAAGCTTTATTAAGTTAATATTATTAAGTTAGCTGCCTTAATTACAGCCTAAACCTAACTGCACTCAAGCCAGCTAGAGAGCCTTTCTTGCTCTTCAGCTAGGCCAGATCTTCCTCTTGCAACCCACTTCAAATAATACCACGCTTTAATCGTCTAACACGCTTCGGCAGTAAGTCATCTAACCCACCTTCCATACCTTCTGATCGCAGCCGCTAACAACATCACAGCTACACCATTACAATGCATATCAGAAGAAGCCTGCAGACTCCTGATCCTGATAAGCCTTATCTGATAGAAAGACCTAATATAACTGAAATGAAGGATATAATTAACTAAGCTATTAGTAGCAGTAACTATTATAAGCTATATAATAAGGTAATAGAGATCTTAAAGGCCTAGGAGTATATAGATAATATTAACTGCATTAAGCAGATAGCTTTTAGTTATAAGATCCTTAAGGTTATATAGCCTTATTATAAGCTAGTTAATAGAAGCTTCCTTAATGCTAAGATAAAGGCACTTAATGCATTTAGAGAGAAGTTACTTAGAGAGATAGATCTAGAGGTTAAAGAAAGGGAATTTATTATAGCTATTTATAGTAGCTTATATAATAAGTAGCTTAAGGCTATTAGGTAGCAGGCTAAGAGAGTAATGAGAATCACTCTGCAGTAAAGATGAGAGGGACAGTATACTGCGAAATGGATAAGAGAGGGGTAATCGTGGAGTTCTATTAGAAGAAAAATGTATTGAGTTTTATATAGGTTTAGGCACCTAAAGTCAAAGACTGTTAGCATTAGCAGCAATAGAGGGCAGAATTGATTATGCTATATAGTATATAATTAGTTTATAATTATAAAGACTAGCTAAACATTAGTATACTATTAGTATAAATAGGAGAAGGTATTATTTATATCTTTTTATAGCTAGATTATTATCTTTATTATAAAATTAATACTTTAATTTTCTATAAAGAGCTTTATATAGTTTTTAATTATACTTTATAAATCCTTTACCTTAACTAGCTATAGATTTATTATATAATTATAAGTAATTAATTAACTCTTTAGAAATAGCTTTTTAAGATTATAAAAATTACTACTGCTTCCTGTTATCTTTATCTTCTTCTTTTAAGGAAAAGGAATTATATTATTAAGAGAGATTAAAGCTATTTTATAGCCTTAACCCAGTAACAACTAATAAATAGAACCTAGGTGTTCTAATAATAGCTATAAAAGTATTAACTATAAAGTCTCTAGCTAGACTAAAATCTTAATAAACTTAATTAATAAGGTTACCTTTAAGCTATAGCATCTTAAGCAACTCTAATTATAATAAATATATTACCTAACTAGTTAAAGAGCTATAAAAAGCTTAACTAATAGGGTCTATAACTTCCCTATAACTTTAACCTTTTTTAATCTATCTATCTCTTAAAGTTATCTTAATAATTATAAAATTATTAAGAAACTAGCTAAATCTAGGTTATCTATAAGTTCTTTACTCTAATTATATTAAATTAATAAAGCTAACTTTAATTACAGTTAAGATATTAAACCTAAGTAACTAGCAGCTAGTAACTGCTATCTATTAATAGTATATATAACTTCTCTCTACTTGCTATAAGTACTACTAAAGGGTCTATAATAGAGATATTATAGCTCTTTAGTAGTAGGTAACTTATAAGGTAATATAAAAAAAAGCTATATAAGTAAAAGCAATTAGCTATAATAGTTAAATAGATAACTAGCTATTTAGCCTAGCTATCTTTAAGTATAATATCCTTTGCTGCTTACTTAAGAACTCTTATTATAGCAGGTAGCTTTAAGAAGAGATATAGCGCTTAATAGATACTCAGTCTATAGGCAGAGCTAAACAGTACCTCTGCAAATTAAGGAATACCCCTTAGCTTAAATACTAGATTATAAGCATTATTATGCTTGCAATAATAGTCTCTACTAACCTGTAGCTAGGTATTATAGGCGGCATTTAGAGTTCATATGCAATAGAATCGCCTAGAAAATTCTATAAAGTTAATTATATAAGATAAAAAAGATTCTATGCATAAGAAAGAGTTTATAACTAAAAGTTAAAGAGTCCTTTAGCAGGTAAAATGAGGCTATAGTTAATTAAATAGAATTTACCTAACTAAGCATATTTGCCCTATAAAATGATAACTAATGCTAAGGCAATAAACAGTAGTATTAACAGTAATTTAATAAAGGAGATTAAAGCTATAGTAGCTCTTTTTCTTCTACTTAATATAAAAGTCTATAATAGCTTTAATAAAGGAAAAAGAAGTAGATTATTAATTAAATTATTAATTACTTATTAACTTACTTATATAAGTGCTTTAACCTTTAAGTCTTCTTTAAAAAGCTTATTATTATTTAGTTTACTATTTACTTTAGCTAGATAGCTATTTTAAACTGCCTCTTATTTTAAGCTACTATTAAAAAGTACCTTCTTCCTAGTTAGCAGCAGAATTCTATTATAATAAGTAAAGATATTATTATTACTAGCTTTTATAATATACCTTCCTGCTAGTTAATTAAAGGTAAAGATTTCATGCTATATATTAATTATTATTATTATTATTTTTTTTTTAAGTTTATATATTAGCCTTAAAAGGTATCTAAGTATCTCTAAAGTCTATTATAATTTAAATATTACTTACCTCCTAAGCAGTAAAGCTTTATTAAGTTAATATTATTAAGTTAGCTGCTTTAATTATAGCCTAAACCTAACTGCACTTAAGCTAGCTAGAGAGCCTTACTCTTTAGCTAGGCTAGATCTTCCTCTTGCAACCTACTTTAAATAATACTACACTTTAATCATCTAACACGCAGTAAGTCATCTAACCTACATACCTTCTAATTGCAGCTGCTAATAACATCACAGCTATACCATTATGATGCCTATTATCAGAAGAAGCCTACAGTTTGATCCTAATAAGCCTGATCCTAGCAAGCCTTATTTAACAGAAGGCTACAATGTAATATATAAGATTAACCAAGCTATTATTAATAAAGAAGATTATAACTAACTATATAATAAGGTAATAGAAGTTATATATATCTAGGAGAAAATAGATAATACTAGCTACATAAGGCTAGCAGCCTTCAGTTGCAAGATCCTCTTGCTTATATACTGCCTCTATAGGCAAGACCTTCCTATTAAGAAGGCTTTCCTTATTAAGAAGCTAAAGGAACTAAATAAGCTAAAAGGGAAGTTACTTAAAGGGATATATATATGCTATAAGGAGCTAGTATTTATTAATGCCCTTTGTAATGATATATATAATAAGTAGTTTAAGGCTATCTAGGACTAGGTCTAGCAAGTACTGAAGAAGACTGAACTGCAGCCGCTGTAAAGATGAGGGGGATAGTATACTGCGAAATCTGGGATGAGAGAGGGGTAATTGTGGGGTTTTAGAAGGAAAATGTATTGAGTTTTGTGTAGGTTTAGGCGCCTAAAGTTAAAGACTGTTAGCATTAGCAGCGATAGAGGGCAGAATTAATTATACTATATAGTATATAACTAGTCTATAATTATAAAGACTAGTTAAATATTAGTATACTATTAGTATAAACAGGAGATATTAATTATTATATTTTTTTAAGTTCTTTATTAAATTACTATTAATACTGCTATTTATTACCTTAGTATTAATTATTATTTTATAAGGTAAATATACTTAATTAAGTAAATTCTATTTAATTAACTATAGCCTTATTTTACCTACTAAAAGACTTTTTAACTTTTAATTATAAACTTTTTCTTATATATAGAATTTTTTTTATTTTATATAATTAACTTTATAAGATTTTCTAAGTAATTCTATTATATATAAACTTTAAATACTACTTATAATAGTTTCTTACTTATAGGTTAATAAAAAGATATTATATAAGTATAATAATACTTATAATCTAGTAGTAAAACTAATTAATTTTTAAATAATAAAAGTACTATTTTATTTTACTTAAAAAGTAAGTATCTCTTAAATGCTATATTTTTCCTTTAAGCTACTTATTATAATTAGAGTTCTTAGGTAAGTAATAGAAGATATTATACTTAAAGATAATTAAGCTAAGTAGCTAGTTATTTATTTAATAATTATAACTAATTACTAATACTTATTTAGCTTTTTCTTATAGCTCTTTTTTAGCTATATTAGCTATTTATTAAAGAAATATAATATCTTTATTATAAACTATTTAATAGTTATTATAGCTAGCTAAGAAAAGTTATATATACTATTAGTAAATAGTTTTTAATTAAAAGTTATTTAAGTTTAATATCTTAATTATAATTAAAGTTAGTATTATTAATTAAATAAAGTAATTAAAATAGAAAACTTATAAATAACTTAGATTTAGTTAGTTTTTAATAATTTTATAATTATTAAGATAACTTTAAAGGATAAATAGATTAAAAAAGGTTAAAGTTATAAGAGAGTTATAGATTTAATTAGACTTTTTAAAGCTTTTTAGCTAGTTAAGTAATATATTTATTATAATTAGAGTTACTTAAGATACTATAGCCTAAAGGTAATCTTATTAATTAAGTTTATTAAGACTTTAGTCTAGCTAGAGACTTTATTATTAATACTTTTATAGCTTATTAAAATACCTAGGTTTTATTTATTAGTTATTACTAGGTTAAAGCTATAAAATAATTATATAATATATTACTATTATTATTAATTATAAGAAATACTTTTTAAATCTTTAATAAGTTATTAACCTTTTTACTAACTTTTATATAATTAAAGCTAATAGCTAGAAACTCTTTTAATAGCTTAAAGGTAATATTTATATATACTTACCTTATATTTATAGACTTTTTACTACTTAAATTACCTTTATTATAAGCCTTATAACCCAAGTGTTAATTAGCTGTATTTACCTTTAATTTGTGTTCCTTATACTGTACTGCCTTGCCTTGCAACCTGATCTAATCTATTACTAACCTGCTAAGCTAGCTTCAGTCTACTAACATTTACAGTTTTTTCCCTAATACTAAAACCTTTATTTCCTAATTTGCCTTTTTCTCTCTCCTTTCCCCTTTACTTTCCCTCCTTTATACTATAATAGCTCTTAATTCTTATAATATAATATTTATACTATTAATTTAACTAATGCAACTGTATATTTTAATTCTATAAACTACTCCTAGTATAGGCTATTGCTACTACCTGATATAATTCTAGTAATAAAGGCCTGTTACTCTGTTAATAGATCTTAATCCTGCTCTAGGCAATTAGCTAGGTCTTTTAAGGCCTTTATTTAGCTTATAATATATATAATAATAGATATATTAAGGGGTATATTATAGAGCCTTACTTTACAATTAAAGATTATAAAATTAACTTACTATATTAGCAGTAATTTATTAATATATAGTAGGTCTTTACTTATAATATTTTAATGCTAAAGGAAGGTATATAAATTAGAAATATTACTAATATTAAGATTATTAATATTAATTAAAGAATTAATTATATAGCTATTAGCTACTATATCTAGTTAGTTATAGCTAGGTTAGCTATTATTAATATTAATTACATAGTAATATATCTTATAATAGATTTTAGGGTTCTTAGCCTATTTTAAGATAGTCTATTTAAGTTAAAGCCTTAGTAATAATTACCTTAACTAGGTAATAATAAAGAAGGCATTTAGCCTTAGCAGGCTAAAGGAAATATCTTTTTTATGCTTATAGATTAAGGCTACTTATTTAGTTAAATTATAAGGTTTAAGGTAATAGTGCTATATAACCTTAAGACTTAATTTTAAGGTTATTGTATTTTTTAGTATAGTGTATAATGCCTTATATTATAATATGCTAAAAATAAGCATTATATTGTATTATCTTATTATATAAGACCTTATTAGCTATACCTTGCGTATTGCTGCAGAGATATTTTAACTTTTTAATAAGCCTTATAATATAGCTTTAATAGCATTTATATTTAATTATTATTTTATTTTAGCTATAGCTTCTTCTTTTTTATTAATAATAAAAGTAGTATCTATTATAAGATCTTTTACCTTAAAGCTGATTGTTGTACAAAGCGTAGATTAGTCACAACGAGCATTCCAGCTTTGATTGAAAGAGCCTTGTTTTCTTCAATTGAAGGTAGCGGTCGGTTTGACCTTATCAAGCTACGGAAATCGCGCAGTGGGTTCAATCTGACCAATCAGAGAGCGTTTTGCTGTTTACAGCTCAACACTAATAGTAGTAATATACTTAATATTATACTTAGTAAAGGTAAATTATTATTATTAGTAAAAGAGTCTTTATTAGTAACTTAACTATTTATAATAGCCTTAATTATAATTTATAAGCTAGCTATAGGCCTTAGGGTTAAGGTTCTTAATAATAATAATATAGTTATTATAGTTCTTATAAATATATATTTTCTATAGTAAAAAGTAATTAAATTATTATAAGGCTAATATTAGCTTCCTAGAAAAAGATCTAGCAGATTAGTTAGTAATAAGCCTACCTAGATTAACTAATCTAATAGGATCTATACTATATTACTCTTAGAATAGGGATTCTAGAGGTATAAGCACTTTATGTAGTGAAAAATAAGTACCCTCATTTAACCCACCTAACATGTTATGTTGGATACCGATCAGGGCCATAGTTGAGACTGGACTCGATCTTTTGAACACTTTTCATCAACCAATCCCTGTCTGTCAGCATGCTAATGGCTTGGTCACCACAGACCATGTTTTGACTCAGGACCGAGTACGCGTACATATATGGAGTTTGTATATTGGATGCAACCAATCAAATCTTGCCAAATAACCTAGCTTGGTTAACCGCTTAATGAACTAGGTACCTCACCTATCAACTCTAATATTCATGAGATTAGACAATAACCACGAGCCTGTACTGTACAAGTCGTCTGTCTGCCTGTATGCCCGTCATGGACTTGGTGAACTGTCCTGTCCTGCTACGTACTATTTGTATTCCTTAGGTCAGCCCAGCCAATAGCGCCAGCTTGATATGATACCGGTCTCTAATTTCCATCCTCGCTTCGGGTAAGCTCTTCGGGTTCGGATCGAATCAAGATTCCGATCCAATGTGAGTTGGTGGTGCGCATGCCAGATATCCCGTCACAGCACTCGCGTTCCATTTCCGGGGCATGGGCATGGGCATGGGGTCCATGGAAAGATGACTTTAAGGGCCTGATTCAGGATTTGCATCTCAGCACACATCTCCACAAGCCTTTCAGATAACTTACTGCTTAGATGCCCGATTCCCGATTTAGCTCGCGTTTCTGCCCTAGATAATAGCATATTACATCTATAATTGCATAATATTAATAAAATGTAATCATTAGCAGCTAGTAAATGTATCCTGCTAGTAAGGCCTTTAGGATAGCCTATTAGAGGCATAATTAGCATAAAGATGTTATTTTCTGCTATTTTAGAAGATATTAAAAGATAGCTAACTTTTCTAGGGTATCTTATTATATCTTTATATCTTAATATTTATATATTTTTATCTATTATTAGTATAATATCTTATATAAAGGAAATAGATAAAAATAAACTTATTAAAGAGATTATTATTAATAATAATATTAATAATAATATAACTAATCTTAAAATTGTATTTTTAAGCATACTAGGCAGCATTAGAGTCCCTTATTAGGCTTAAGCCTAGGCTCTAGCTTTAGCATAAGACTCTAAAGGTGCCTTTATTTAGTAAAGCTACCTGCCTATTGCCTATAATTATCTTATATCCCTGCTTTAAGCTAGAGATTAATCCTTTATTAAACTCTTCTATATGCCTTTAGCCCTATTTCTTAACCTTTACTATTAGCTAAGAGATAATATAAAGGCAGTAAGTAATATATAGATTTATCTTAAGCTTAAGGTAATAATCTTCTATTAGATTATTACTTATAGTAAGAAGTAGAAGAATATTACCTTAAAATTTAATATAAGTTAGTTAATAGTATCTTAAACTATATATTAGCTTTTATAGCCTTTCTAGAAGCTTTACTTTGCATTTATATAATGCTTAGTAAGGCTTTTTAAGAAGATTAAACTAGATAAAAGATATATACATTTTAGTAGTATAAATGCAGTAATAGATAAGACTTATATATATGCCTTTATTCCTGCAGATTAGTAGAAAAGATAATAGTTATACTATTATAAAATCTCTTAGAATGTGCTTATAGAGGTTAATCTTAATAATAAGATCTTTATATATATTCTTGCTAGCGCTAAGGGCTTAATGCATAATAGCACTATAATAAGCTTTATCTATACTAAAGATCTTAAGCTAAAGAATAACTGCCTTATTCTTGCTAATGCTAGCTTTAAAGCTTATTAGAGACTTCTTATACTATATATTAGAATAACTTATTATCTTTAGAAGTAGCAAGAAGCAGGAAAAAGTCTAACTTCTTTAAAGAAAGTATATAATCTTTATTATGCTAAGCTTTAAAACATTATAAAGTAAGTTATTAGTTAGTATAAGTATAGATTTATAATCCTTAGTAGTAAAGCTCCTGAATATAATATTAAAGATTAGCAACTGCTTATTTATGCAGTAATAGGTTTATTTAACTTTATATAGACTAGAGGGACTCTTCTTAATATTATAAAGCAGTAGCAGTAGAATAATCTTATGCCTAGCAAGAAGCAGCTAATAAAAAATGCAGAAAACTAATATAATAATTATCTGCTGCATTTTAGTACTAATACAATCTATAATATAATTAGAACTTAGATTTAAAATGAAGAAAATGCAGATAATAATAAATCTATAATAAGCAGTAAAGAAAGCAGTAAAGAAGGTAATTTAACTATTATAGAAAGTAGTTATTTAAGTATATAAGGTTATTATAAAGTTATAAGGTTAAAGGAGGTTAATAGAGTTAAGAGGTTAAATTAGCAGAAAAAAGCCCTCCTTATAAGGTTAAGGTCCTTTAAATTGCTAACCTTTAAGAGTTACTATTTTAACTAAGTAGTATTTAATTTAAAATAGCTATATAATTAGTAAATTTATATTAAATCATACCTAGCTTAAACTGAAGGTTATAGGCTGCTAAAGACCTAAAAATTCCCCTCTGCTGGCCTTATTATAACCCCTTACTAGTATCTATAGGCTGCAAATTTATTCCTTCTTTACCTACTAAAGGACCTATTTTTCCTTTAATTTAAGCCTCCTTTATACCTTCTAATCTAAAGGCATTTTAAATTATAGCATTTATTAGATCTTGTTAAGGCTTGAATAAAATAGCCTATGAATTCGATATAGGTCGAAGGATAGATGACTGTAATAGGTACAGAAGAGGCTGTAGAAGTCGGAGGGAAAAAGGTTGTAACTGTGTTGTAGATAGGCAT
>SRZU01000223.1:0-68205 GCA_013183765.1 Fusarium xylarioides | reverse complement strand
ATTATTATATAACCTTAAAGGGCCTACTTTAGCTTATATAAAGGGCCTACAATAATTTAATTCAAAAATCAGATAGATACAAATGTAACCTAGGGCGCCCTACAGGGGGGGGGGTCGGCCTACTACGAAATGACTTTTGAGCCACTGAGCCCTATAGTCTTCCGTACGAGGAAGATCAGTCAACTATTCTTTCGGATTTCGGAGGGCTCACAACCTAGACCGTCCGTGTAAGTAAGCATCTTGAGGTAAACATTGATTTGTGGGGATTTTGGTTAGCACTGTTTGCTCAACTGCGTACCTAGCCAGCAGCAGAACAAATTAGAGAAAAACAACATAGAACAAACACGGAGACATGCATCTTACACTGATCATACCTAATAAGGTACGCACCCGGAAATTTCAAGGCGTGTCTAGCCCGTCCATGCCTGTCAAGATCTACGTTAGCTGGTAGTGGCGCATTTAACATGTGGCGGTGCTTGGTAGTGGCTCATTCTCCAGCCTTGTTGCTGAGGCAGGAAAGGAGCTAAACGGCGACACATTGACGCATTACCGACCAACAGCAACGGAGCTATAGCTGCTACCAAGTATCAACGTCGCAAACAATAATCCATCACCACCACACTCATCGCGATACATCGATTGGCCAACCATACTTGAGATCTTTCCATACACGCCCATCATGAAGCCCGTCGTCAGCGCCTTCAACGCGTGGTCATGGTTCGCCAATCCCTTTGAACTGCCTTGACTTTATCATGATGTAGCTAACATGAAACTTCCAGCACCGTTCTCTCCGTTTTCGCCATTGTTATCCTCAGCGTCCTCGCAGGTCTCTACCGAAGTAACCATGAAGAGTTCACAGGTGGCGTGAATGATCCCGAAGATGGCAAGGCAGTTTCGGACACCATCTTCATCGCCGTCCTCGTCTACGTTGTACGTCCTTCCACGATCAAACAGATTGGCCATCCGTAACCCGAACCCAATATCGCATCTTGCTAACAGCAATAGGCTTTCTTCGTCTTTTGTGGCTTCCAAGGATTCCTCCATACTCGAGAAAGCCGTCGAGGCGCGATCGCTCTGTAACAATACTGTCGATCGGTGAGCAGAGCACGACACGGAACCTGGCGTCCTGGGAATCTTTATTGATTTGAGTTTGGAATGGCATTGTATTTGAAAGACGAGCATTATAGTTGTATGGGCAAAAGAGAAGATCACCATGAGATGATGATCAAGACGACGCGTATACTGTCTATAGGCATGCTATGTACGGAATATTCTTTGGCTTAGACGGTTTATTCAGTTTTGCTTCCTACCATTCATCTTGCAATGTGTGGCTCAAATCTGCTACCATGTTGAATGACCCGGCCAGCGCTACGCATGTTCAAGCTTGGTTTGCTGTACTAAAGCTATTTTCGGGTGACTACCTTTCTGGTATCTCAACTGAAAGTGTCAATCCGTAAGTGCGCAGGTGGGAGGGGACATAGATGCTCCGTGATGCATCCGTACTACGTACAACCATGGAATTCCCTGGTGAGGAGCGTCGCCTGGATACCACGGTTAGGCGACGGGCCGGCACAGTGGGGCCGCACCGGACAGTGCCGAACAGATGAAAGCCGTCGGCGGCCGTCCGAAAGTCCCATTGTTTGCAACGTGGTCACAGCAATCTCATCGACATCGGGTTTTTGAACAAGGTACCGCGCATATGTGCCCCTCTTTTCAACAAGAAGATCGTCATATTCGCGAAAAGATAGCGAAAGGGCCATAAATCGTGCCAGTTTCCGCCGTCATAAGTCAGCGTACGACCAGGACGATTGGTCGATAGCTCGATCTTTCTATCTACTGATAGAGGAGCTCCCACATGATGAAAAGCCAAACGCCAGATTAAAGACAGAGCTGTCAGCATGGATGCCCATTCTTGCTTGGCTGGCCCCGTTAATGTGACGAAGAAATGTTCAACCCTGACTGTAGTGTCGTCATCGATCGATCTTCATCATGATTCGGATTGAAAGCTCCGTGTGTTCTTGTACGACGAGTATTAAAAAGAGGAGGCTCTTCCGAGTAATTTAGAAAGAATTTTCAATTCCCTCCAGCCCGAGAACTTAATTGCACAATTGACTATAACCCAGCGACTAAAATGACGACTCAAAACTTCAAGAATGGTGGATTCTCCCTCACCACTCTCTACAATTCAACGACATAGCAACTGACCAAGAATTAGAGAAGGATATCCCCGTCCCTCACCAGGACTTCCCTGGCACTGAGAGGGAGATGCCCGACCCCAAAGCCACCCGTGACGAATTACCTGAGGCCGGCGGCAATTCGAGGACATATCAAGGCTCTGGAAAGCTCAAAGGCAAAAAGGCACTGATCACTGGAGGCGACAGTGGCATTGGTGCTGCTTCTGCTCTTCTTTTCGGTCGGGAGGGCGTTTCGGATATTGTCATCGCCTACTTACCAGAGGAGGAGAAGGATGCGCAGGACACCAAAAAGCAGGTTGAGAACGAGGGTGCCAAGGTCCATCTCATCTCTCTTGACCTTTCGAAGCAAGAGAACTGTAGGAAACTTGTTGACTTTGCCGTGGAGAAAATGAACGGGATTGACATTCTATTCAACAATGCAGCTTGTAAGTTTATCTAACAGTATCGAGCATATCGAGCAAATCTGACAACCGACCTAGACCAGATGATGGTCCAGGATATCAAAGACCTCCCCGAGGAGCAATGGATCCATACCTTCAACATCAACATCCACTCCTTCTTTTATATCTCCAAATATGCCCTCCCTCACATGAAGGCCGGAGCAACTATTATCAACAATGCTTCCATCAACGCCTACATCGGTCGCCCTGATCTCCTCGATTATACATCCACCAAGGGTGCTATTGTTTCATTTACACGCGGTCTCAGCAATCAATACGTCAGTAAGGGCATTCGTGTTAATGCTGTCGCTCCTGGACCTGGTATGTTAAGCTTTTCTCACTAGTGTGCAGTACGACTAACGATACATAGTTTGGACACCTCTCATTCCCGCCACAATGGATGACGAAGCGCAGAAGCAGTTCACAAGCCCCATGGGACGACCTGCTCAGCCATCAGAGATTGCTACATGTGTGGTCTTCCTGGCGTCGAGTGACAGCTCGTGTGTTAGTGGACAGACCATCCACTGCAATGGCGGTACCGTTGTCAATGGGTAAAATGGGTAGAAAACAGAATGGTCGAGTAATGACATTAATGAAACATTAATCTAAGAACAAATATTGCACCTTTAGTTCCATCGCCCGAAAAGTGTTTGAGTGTACAGTGCGGGGTTTTTCATAAGATGACACTGTATCTAGTCTCTTTGTGACGACTTCCCTCATCAATCCCAATTCCACCTTGTGAATGACCCTGTAACGATGAATATTGTTCAAATTTCACGTGTTCATCATGATTAGAGTTGCTTGAGATGCTGCAGCCTAAAGGTAACCTTATTGATTAAGTTTATTGAGATTTCAGTCTGGCCAGAGACTTTATGGTTGATACTTTTGTGGCTGTTATTGGAATACCTGGGTCCCATTTATTGGTCGTTACTGGGTCAAGGCTATAAAATTGTTCAAATTTCAGCTTCGTAGTTCTTATACTCTCATATCTTATTTCAGACAATTTGTTGTTCGCGGTTATTCCCACTTGCCCTCACCACTCTCAACAATCTGTGAGCCTTCAAGTTCAAGAGCTGACATGAGATGAGCAACTCAAGACAATCACCAGTTTATTTCAAAGATACAGCTCAGTATGAGACTCATAAACACACATACTCTTCAAATTGAGTTTTATCCTGGCGGATCACGTCGATATGCCATCCTATCCCACGTCTGGGGTGATGATGAGGTCACCTTCAAAGATGTTGCTTCAGGTGATCCCGAGGAAGCGCTTCATCTTGAACGTTATAGCAAGCTACGCGAGAGCTGTAGAATGGCACGCTCTTTTAAGTTGGACTATTTATGGATAGATACTTGCTGTATCGATAAAAGTAGCAGTGCCGAGCTTTCGGAAGCTATCAACTCGATGTTTCGTTGGTATGCTGAGTCAACCATCTGTATCGCCTTTCTGGAAGACGTTCCTACCTCAGAGTCTGGAGAGGAACGGAGAAAGACATTTGTAAACAGCCGTTGGTTTACCAGAGGCTGGACACTTCAAGAGCTCATCGCACCGGGAAAGGTCGTTTTTTACGGACGAGACTGGCAGCGGCTGGGTAGCAGAGCTGAGCTCAAAGAAGACATACAGAGTGTCGCTGGGATTAATCATGAGCTTCTTGACGCAACACATCATATGGCGGAGATCAGGCAAAGTCAGCTTGGTGAGTTTTCTGTCGCTCAAAAGATGTTCTGGGCTGCTGGGCGCGAAACAACGAGGCCAGAAGACATCGCTTATTGCCTGCTGGGTATATTCGATATTAACATGCCTTTGCTCTATGGGGAAGGCCAAGTCAAAGCTTTCAAGCGGTTACAAGAAGAGATTCTTAAATCTACCGACGATGAGTCAATTTTTGCTTGGCGGCAGCCTCGATATCGAGTCGAAGGAAAAACGTATTGGAGCCTTCTTGCAAATCGCCCTTCGGCTTTCGATCTCGGCCAGACCTCAAAAGATCTCAATGGCATGGTGCCTCAGAGATCCAAATACCTATCTCTTAGGTCAGGAAGTTCAATTTCGATGACCAACCGAGGACTGGATTTAGAGCTTCCATTAACGCCGTTCACAGTCGATACGTCAGGGACCATTTTCTTGGCCTTCTTGAACTGCGAGTTTCGAAGAGGCCAGACATCCATCAACCCGGCTATCATCCTTCAGCGGGCAGCGTGGGACAGAAACTCACATTTTGTGCGAATTCGACCAGATATATTAGCGTTGTCCATGATGAACAGCATCATTCTTCCCGATGAACTCTTGAACATGATACGAAGTGGTCAAAAAGATGTTTTGCAGGAGGCCATTCCGCGACAGATCTTCGTACCACATAGCACCCCGGACCTACGATATTTGAAGGGTGTGATATTTCGCCCGGAGATGAAGGGCCTTTCAAAGGAGAGTAAGATGGTTGTCAGAGTGCGCTCACGATCACCAACATGGCAATATTTTGTTGATGCTCGACGTGGTCTCTCCACCACGCCGGAATCATATGAGATTAACTTTGACCTAGCTCCTGGTCCTTTACTTGGATCATTACAAGCATCCATCGTCCTGGGAGGGTTGGAGCTTGACCTAGGCAGTTCAGATTCCACGCAGTGCTTGGTCATGGGATTAGAGCCCTTGCCCCCAAACCCGTTCCAAACGATGCCTCTTTACTTCTCGCCGTGGTACGCATTTGAAGAGCAGACTTGGATTGCAAAGCAGGACTTTTCAAGAGTTTTGGACAAAACACAGCGAAGGCTTGAGTGGAGAGTTCCAGACATCGTGACGGCGAAAATTGGAATTGAGAGCAGGTATTCGAGTCTATTCTATAGTTTGACTTTGGAGATTGAGAACAGCCGGAAAGTCAACACCTGGTTTTGAGGACACATGCATACTTGGTTCGGAATTTCGCTTGTTAATACTATACAGGAACATCTGTCATTTCCAGCTTGGTATGAACTGCTTCTGGCACCTCGAACGGCCTCTCCTTGAATATCAGACCCATCCCCAGCAGTTCTTCGTCGGTGATGCCTGGCCGCTCATCGATCACTCTCTTCAGCTCACGTGCCTTATCCGTGACATCCTCAATCTCAACAATCCATTCATTCGCCCACTGCTCACTTAAGGCTCCTGGAATGCCAATTTGGATACTCCTGTATGGCAGTACCTCTAGCTTCACTGTCCTCTCAGGATCCCACTGAATTCTCACATCAACCGTCTTCTCACGCTTCTCGCCAGGGTTGAGCTTATGAGTATGGCTTGATAGCACGCCTCGCTCAAGGAGAGTGATGAAGTGCTCGTGTTTCATTCGCAAAGCCAAGATGCGGGATTGGCCAGGGTCTTTGTAAGAGTACCCGGCGCGATACATCATCCATGTCCAACTGGGCTTGATCCATGTCATTCGACTGGATTTAAAATCCGGGGATGCATTAAGCTTCTGCGCATCTACAGCAGCTTTAGCAATGGATTCTTTGTAGGCTTGGTACACTGTAATAGTGGTGTCATTGTAATAGGCACGAACTTGGCGATAGGGAGCGACGGAAAGTGCCGTTGACATTATGGAGAAGTCGATTCAGGTCGATGGTGTCTGTTCGAGGATGGTAGGACATTCTATGGTGGCTACTCGAAGCATCAAAAACCTCTGGCTTTATATCTATAACATACTGCCTACGCCAACGCCTTTAGTCTGGTCACTCTTTCGGTGAGAGGATTTGTGGTAGCTCAGCTTCCAGCTGATGTACATGGACTACAAACACTATAACCAACTGTAGTAACTCAAATTTCTATTACATTCTTCAGAGCTGGAATGGCCGAGTGGTCTAAGGCGGTGGTTTTAAGTTAATCTATTTAACACCACTCTCGAAAGAGGCGGGAGTTCAAACCTCCCTTCCAGCAAATTCACTTTTGCCCATTTTTACTCCTAGTAGTACATTTTACCCTTCTGCCTCTAATTCTGACCTTGTCTTTTTCATTCTTGCTGAGACTGCAGTCTTAGGAAGTTCTAGGCGATCGTCGGATCGCAGCTTGCCCGAAGGATGTGGAACTTACACTGAAGCATATCCCCTGTAACTATCGCGACGTCACAGGTACACCCCCCTGTAGACACACTGTAACCGTAGCCAAGCTCCCCAAAGAAGTGCCTAATTGCGCCCCACTTCATGGAGCAGCTCCAAACAAGTGTGCGCCTGACCAAAAGCTGAGGCACTGGTTGATGGAAGGAAGCCTAGCTTGGAAGATGGAGAATGAGGGGTCCTGCCATGTGCTCCATCCAGCTTGCTGTAGTTACGCTTCGGCTCTAACTACCTTACCTAGAGGCATCCGTCCATTGTTGAACTCCAAGTATTCCAAGACGCTGACCCGACAACATCGCCAAACGACAATCCTTTTGTGGCATTTGGTCACCTGCGAAGCGATCTGTTATCAACAAGCCCTAAACTTTATTGACCTTATCGACGTCGACGACCACCGCTCACCGAAGACCCACGATACAGCTTTACCTTCGATCTCGTGAACAGCGAATGGGCACTATCTTGTCTTACACGAGTCACTCTTTCGCCTTGGACCAGATTCTCCAAAACAGCTACCTCGCCGTCGAACCTTCAGAAGCTTTGCATGTCTCCGCCGGAGCAGTCCACAACTTCATCTAGCCAGCCGGTCTTAGACGAGACGCTGTCTAACAAATCCAATGTCGAGTTGATGTCTGCTCAGGACCCTGCAGCAGGGACGCCTGAAACCTCTGGTAATCATAGCCATGGATCGAGCTCCAGAAACGACACCGGAAAGGAGGACAATTTGATCGATCTTGGTGATCAGGCAGCTGACGTTCCATCACACGAACATAGGGCTGACGCTGCTGAGCAAGGTCCCTCAGAAATGCTCAAGGAAAAGCAAGCTGCCGATGATTATCAAGCTCCTAGCGGTTACTTGAACACTCACGCCTCAACAGCAGGCAAAATCAAACCTATTGCATTACCCTCGTCGAGCGATGCTACTACACAATACCTCACCGCCGAACCATCCACTTATGTTGACCCCACGCCTGCGACCCCAATAACCTCTCAGCCGCCTTCGCGGACCCCTTCAAATGCTGCGCGTTCCCATGTCTCTGGAGATTCTACCCCTCCTAAATCAGATGCAGAATTTGATGAGAGACGATATGTCAGTGAAGATGAGCACGAAGGCGGTTCACAGTCCGAAATCCAGAGCATCATGGAGCAGTTTAGCGAGTTTGGTGGCGGTCCTGGCGAAGAAGAAGTCATGAGTCCCAGACTGGAGATTGCCTCGCCGATGCTAGGTCATCCCGTTCAACATCCTCCTCGAAAGCCCAGTCTGGAACCTCTTGTACCTACGCTCTCTGGTCAGATGCAGGGCCTACACATCTCCACGAGTTCCCCTGCAGCTGAGACCCCAAACAACACTGGCGTCGAGGATCTGGGGCCACCTGTCCCACCCAAGGATGGTGTTCATGGAACACCTCCACGTCCTAAAATAGAGCGGAACATGAGCGTTGCTTCTCCAAGCTCGCCAGCGCAGTCGCACCGACCTCCTCCTCCTGAGCCAGAGCCCGAGCCTACTCAACCCTTTGATTTCCACCGGTTTCTCGAGCAATTGCGAAACAAGAAGGCAGATCCTGTGGCAAGGTACCTCAAGTCTTTCCTCTCTGAGTTTGGCAAACGGCAATGGATGGTGCATGAGCAAGTCAAGATTATAGGGGATTTCCTGGCTTTTATTGCCAACAAGATGGCACAATGCGAGGTCTGGAGGGATGTATCTGACGCGGAGTTCGATAATGCTCGTGAGGGGATGGAAAAGCTGGTCATGAACAGACTGTATACTCAGACATTTTCGCCTGCAATCCAAGCGCCCAAACCGATCCCTGGGGCGAAGCCGAAGCGCAAGGGCGGCGATATACCTCTTGGCCCCGGTAGGCGAGGCCAACACCAAGAGGATGTTGAGAGAGATGACATTGTTAGACAGAAGATGAGCATTTATGGCTGGGTGAGGGAAGAACATTTGGACATTCCGCCAGTCGGCGACAGTGGACGTCGGTTTTTGAAACTAGCCCAGCAAGGTCGGTTCAAGATTACAGATTGTCGGTATTTACTAACTTGATCCAGAACTGCTAAAAATAAAATCCTACAGAGCACCGCGAGACAAGATCATTTGTGTCTTGAACTGTTGCAAGGTGATCTTTGGTAAGACAGCTGAAAGGTTAGAGTTGCATATTCACACTGATGATTGACAGGTTTATTAAAACATAACAAGTCTGATTCCTCAGCTGACTCCTTCATGCCCCTCCTTATTTATGTTGTACTGCAATCAAATCCAGAGCACCTAGTGTCTAATGTGCAATACATCTTGCGCTTCAGGAACCAGGAAAAGCTTGGGGGTGAAGCAGGCTACTACTTGTCCTCGTTGGTATGTTAGTCTGCTCTAGAAGTAGTCGCAATCTAACATATTATAGATGGGTGCTGTTCAGTTCATTGAAAATATGGATAGAACTGCTCTAACGATTACTGATGAGGAGTTTGAGAGGCATGTGGAAGAAGCCGTCTCAGCAATTGCTGAAAAGCATGCCCGATCACCGCCAGCAACCCAACAGCCAGTATTCAACGAGAAGTCTGGGCCTCTTCCCGGAGAAACTTCTGCTCGTCCTTCTCTTGACGGACCACGCACTTCAACTTCGAATAACGAGTATACGGGCGAAGAGAAAGCTGCCATCACTGGTCTTCTCAAGACCATACAGAAACCTCTTTCCAGCATTGGGAGAATGTTCTCTGACGACCCTGGCCCTTCCATGGATCCCGGGCCCAGTAGTGCGCCTCGGACACCAGCGCCACAGGAGCGTCTCAGCCGTGAGGAGCCTCGCGAACATCAGCAAGTACCTTCAAAACATGCATTATCTGCTGAAGAGGCTGCCGCACGGCAGGCGAGCGCTGAAGCAGCCGAGGCTCAGCGACTTTCCCGTGCAGAGCATGCAAATGTTGTCGAAACATTAGCAGGCATGTTCCCGGACTTGGACAAGGATGTTATAAGTGATGTCGTTTACGAGAAGGAGGGCAGGTAAGTGATCCTCAAATCGATGTCTTTTGGAATGTAGCTGACGTGTTTCTACAGGGTCGGCCTGGCTGTTGATGCGTGTCTCGCTCTTTCAACATAATGCACCTGGGGAACAGATAATTGTTGGAGCTAAGAAGCTGCCCTTGCTCCTTTTAATTGGACTTGAAGGATCGCGGTGCGATTTCAGGTTATGACCACCATCATGGCTTCCACTGCCAGCATGATAGAACAGAAATACCATCATCTTTTTTTCTATGAGGTCCGGTGTCGGTCCACGTGCTGTTACAGATGTTGATAATCTCGCTGAGCTTAAAAGGATCAGCACCGAGCGTTATGCATACCACGTTGCAGCCGCAGTGACACCTTATCTCAGATCTCGTCGATCACATTTCTAAGCTTCCGGCAAACTCAATATCCTGGCAGAATTTCTGTGCCTGTAAGATCTGCATCAATAGTTCCTATACCAGAGCTAGGCCACCTAACTCGGGCTTTTACTTCGTGTACATTTCGAAAAGGCCTCACCACTGAGTTATTTTGAGCTCGTTGGTTGCACTCTATGAAACAATTTACTTGTCTATGCAGCTCATCGTCTTATAGGCTCAAATGCCTGCCTTTTTTTAGTTCAAACGATCCTTCATCCAGTAGGGCAGAAAGCACGGCCTAACATTAACGACATTGACTCAGGCCGTTTCAACTTTCTCACGTACAACTTATGTATTCCTTGCATTTGAGTCACATCCTCGATTCACTGACCCTCCCTCCAACGCTTATAAGGAGAGAATTTCGCCTCAAAGCCTGTCAAGCTCTTCTTTGGGAATTGACTTTCAAGGACACACTTCACCAATCATGCCTCGAAAGCTAGTAACAGTCCGCCACATCTCGGCTATAACAGCCATCCCGCGGGCAGACCGTATTGCAGCTGCCACTGTCGACGATTGGACATGCGTCGTTCCCGTCAACGTCTTTAAAGTCGGGGATCACGCTGTATTCTTCGAAATAGACTCGCTTCTACCGGCCACGGACCCGCGATTTGCTCCTCTGGCGCCGAAGATCATCGGGCCGGACGGCCCCACTTCCGCGCCAGATATCCGGGTTCAGACTATCCAGATTCGGGGCGTGTTGTCGCAGGGGCTTCTATTGCCTTTAGCCAGTTTTCCGGAGATAGTTGCTAAACTGGATGGTATTCCATCAGACAAGCTACGGGATATCTCATTTGAGGACATTCTCAACGTGAGGAAATTCGAGAAGCCTGTCATGCCACTTCAACAGACTTCGACATCAGACGCACCTTTGCCTGAATATCCTGACTTTATACCACGAACAAATCAGGAGCGCTTGCAGAACCTCACAGATGTATTCAGTGAACATGGTACTGAGATATTTGAGGAGTCGACCAAGATGGACGGCTCATCCATGACAGTCTTTTACCTCAACGACGCCAACCCTCTCGCTAACACAGTTCCCAGCGAGACGAGACATAACGGCGTGGCAGTTTGCTCGCGGAATCGTATTCTGGTAGAGAATCATCCGCGAAGCCCGCCTCTCTTTTACGCCACCGCACGGGCACTCAACCTCCACGAGATATTACCCAAGATCGGGCGTAACATAGCTCTACAGGGTGAACTTTGCGGGTCGAGCATACAGAGTAATTTTGAAGGATTTCCCAAGGGAACGCATTGCTTCTTTCTCTTTGCAGTGTATGATATTGATGAGCAGCAATACCTGCCACCACGGGAGGTGTATGAGACGTGGGCACCACTACTGGGCGTTAAGCACGTACCTGTACATGGATACCGGCCTTTGAATGAGATGGGTTCGCAGATCACAGATCTAGTTAACCGGGCGGAAGGAAAGGGAATAAATGGGCGGAAGAGGGAGGGGATTGTGTTCAAGCGGGAGGATGGGAAGTTCAGCTTCAAGGCGATATCCAACTCTTACCTACTCACACATGGAGAGTAGTGAAAGATGAACAGGGAGCATTGTTATGTTGCATCGAATTTACGAAGGATACAATTGAGAGTGCTGTTTGCATAGTTAAAAGGTTCTATTGACAAAAATGAATGATTTGATGTGCTTCCGTAGTAAACAAAGTCTTTCGCTGTAAACCTCGAGTACTTCTGTACTCCGTCCCCAAAATGTAAATGAGAGATACCCTCTTTTTGTACAAGTAGCCAAAGATCGTATCGAATAGATAAGAGTCAGATGGCGTTAGCGGTGCAAGCATATCGAAATATGCTAGGTAAACCGCATTATGGACAGTGAGACTCGACCGTTGCCAGATGTTCCTCAAAATCCTCTATAGCCGCCTCCATTTCCATACCCATATGTTTGTTGCTTGTTGAGAGGGCTGTAGCCGGTATCCCCAGAGTCGTATCTTCCCATGCCCACTGGACTTGGGTCTCGGTTGGTCCACGCTACAGGTGCGGCGTTGTCCATCAGATACTGAGAGTCGTTGTTGTGCTCCATGTTGATAAGGTTTCGTTGCATAGGGGGGCTTGAAGACAGGTAGTTCGGTGGTGGTTGTTGATATCCTGACTCAGCGTCCCTGTATTGGTCAGGGGACATGGATCGGCCCGAGCCCTTTTCTTGAGGAGCAGGCATGGCGAACATGGAGATGTTGTTGTTGTCCTTGCGATCAAGGAGCAGAGAATTGCGGGCATCCAGAGGTGTGAGAGTGTCCATATCACGCTTGGCTTTCTCTGCAAGATCTGTCAGTATATACTTGAGTGGCTTAAGGTTTCAAATCAACTTACCCATCTCCTTTCTTCGCTTGCGGTGTGGATTCTCCTTGATGAGAACATTGATCGCGTTCCAAATGATGAGGATAACCAAGAGACCAGTCAGAGCAGACTGGACTGCGATGAGGACTACACCAGCGATTGTCTTGCTGTCCTGGGGGATCTTGAGCTCATGAACAAAGACGAGAATGAGAGCAACAGAAAGAACGCGAACAGTCTGAATGGCGATACCAATGATGTTGCTAGACTTTCGCTCGAAGGGTCGAGTCCAGACGAGGAGACACAAGAAAATGGACTCAACGACAAGCTGAGCAATGGTCTGAGCCATGCCATTGCCATCGCCGACAGCGAGAGCGCAGCCCTTGGCAAAGAGATAGACAATGGTGGGAATGAAGATCCACCAGTAGTCTTTCTTATAGGACTCATAGAAAAGAGAGTACTTGACCCAAATCTCCTTGTCGTTATACAAGGCATCAGCGTTGCCCTCAGCGCTCTTCAATTTCTTGACTGTACTGAAGATTTTCCAAGTAAACCAACCAAGAATGCCTGTAAAGATTGCGAGCGTGACGCCAGCCAATAGCTGCGCGGCCCATGAGTCACCCACTGTGAACTGAAACACACAATACAATACCCAGATACCGTAGAGGACGAGAATTAGGTGAGTGATGGTTCGGGCAATGGACCCCCAGTAATGCTCACGGAAGCCAGCTAAAGATTGCGGAAAGCTGCCAAACAGAGCCCAGAATTCGAGGATGGCCTTGACGAGAAGAATACTGACAATGATGGTCGCGATGATGATGGCGACAATGAGCAGAACCATCATGAACGTGTTAGACTTGGGAACACTATACTGCTGAACGTAGGCCGAGATTCCAGCAACCGAGAGGGTCTGGTTCTTGAGGCTTTGCCCACCTTCACTCTCCGACGCATCTCCCACTGAAGTCTCAACGCCACGGATGGCCAGGTTGGCCAAGGACTCGAAGGTGCTAAAAGCACGCTTAACTTTATACGAGTGATCCTCGGGAGGGCTGGTAGAGTTATCGGAGAAGACGAGTGTAGCATTTTTGAGCACGTCGAAGCTGTCGTTCGTAAGATCACCTCCGGTCATGTTACGGAAGTTATCGATAGACTTCTGTAGTGACTCCCATGGGATGATACCGGCTGAGAAGCCGAAGTTCTTGACAAAGCTGCGGTACACAGGGGGGTAGTCGACTGAAAGCATGCCGTTCATGGCCATACCCTGAAACCATCCGAGAGTTTCGGCAAAGCTTGGACTAGGAGCACCGCCATGTCCAGCGGCTGCAGTACCACCAAGGGCGGACGAAGCTGCGGATGCACCCGAGACGAGAAGGGCGGCGCCAACGACACCGACAGAAAGATAAGTGACTGCGGGAACCGAGGCCGTCTTTCCATTGCCGACCTGAGCCTGGAAACACGCAACCTGCTCATCGGGATTGTCGACTGACACGAGTCGGAGAGTTGCTTGAGCTGAGATATCAGGGACCTGAAAAGCAATGGAAGGAACTTTGTTGGCCCACTCCGAGTCAATCTTTTGACTTCCAGCGGCAGCGAAATGCTTGTCGGGGAGAGGGCAGAGCTGTGGGATGGGAGTGTCTTTGCTGCAGGGGTTGATTGAATTCTCGTAGACCTTGCGGCCATATGCGTTGACTTCGAGGATGGCCGAGACATTTCGCTGCTTGTCACTGGTACCCGCAACATCGAAAGTGACAGTTTGTTTGTCGTTGTCGTAACTAATATCCAACTTGTCAATGCTGATGCCGGGCTCTGAACCACAATCAGCAACACCAGATGTCTTGAGAATGTTGTCACCAAGAACCCCGGTGACGAGGGTCGCGGCCGTTACGGCCACCTTCCAGGCACTCCAATTAGAGTGAACGCGGGTCATATTGAGTGTATGTCGTGCAAGATGATACTACAGAAATACGGGAAATTCGTGGCTCGTTCGGAAATGATCGAGGAATCAGCTTGAGGAAGTTTCTGTCGTGAATAGGTATGTCGATATATCCAAAGAAGGATGGGATATAGAGTAGGAAAGATCGAGGAATAGTTGGAATTCGTTTGACGGGAACAAGACTTTAAGGAATGGTATCAAGAGACGATGAATGAAATATGAGGATGGAAAAGCAATATGTAAAAGAGAACAATGAATGTCCGAGATCAAAAAGATATCTCAAAGGTGTCGGCAAAGCAGTGCAAGCACGCGCACAGAAGTAGACCGAGGATCAACCTGGAAAGAAGAGAAGATAAGGGGCAACGAATTGCCTGAAAACCCGTGAATGTCCAACGTGCCGGCGTTAAAGTCGTTCGAGAGTGTTTCGTATCGTGAGACCAGAGTCTTTTTTGGAGACGTGATGAGGTCGTCGTCGAGTCTAATTTTGGTGGTTATGTGTGGTTGGTTTGGTGTTTTCCTGTCTATGTGACGCTGAAATGAGAGGCTAGTAGTCGACAATGCCGCAAAGGAAGCAGCATGTCCTTGTACGGACGGCAAAATCAGATAGTTGACAAAACAATAGAGAGTGTAAGAGAGTTGGAAAGAAAAACAGAGACGCTTCTTGTTTATTCGAGATTATAACGCAACAAACAGAGAGATATGAGACGATGAGATAAGAAGAGGGAGAAGAGAGAAGGAATAGATTCAAAGTCAACAGGGAGACGAGTACAGTAAAAGGCAAAGATGCGAGCAGAAAAAAGAGGAGAAGGGCCCCAAGAGGAGAAAGGATGAACGAGACGAGCAAGGAAGCCAAGGAGATGCAAGGTTTGGAGTGGAAAAGAAGGGGGTGCGAGGTTGAAGCAACGCCCTGGACCACGACTTCCAGCAGGTATTGGGGGAGAAAGTGCTCTACAGAGCCTCACGCCAGGAGTCTCTCCAACTCTTTAGCGTCCAGGGTCCCCTCCAAAGTCCCCAAATCACAATCCTCAGTGGGCAATTTGAATCATCCATGAGACGGATCCCATCCACTTCCTCCTCGGTGTATGGTTCGATGGAAAAGAAGTTGAACCCCTGAGACCGCCAATGCCAGGGGCCAGGGGTACTTTAGTGGTTCGTCGACAGCTTATCCAATCACGGACAATTAAAGGAGGCCAAGCTTGTTGCTGCAGGGGTTTCCCTCGCGGGTGGCTGACCAGTCTCGGGCCAAGCTAACGTCAACCCACCCAGCTTCTTCTGAAACCAGCCAGTTGAGGTCGAAAAACTTGGTTGAGAACTGGTTCGGTAGACATTGGTTTGTGTACGAAAATGCGTATGAATTTGCATTCATCGTGTGTCTGGGAGCAAATTGTGTAATGAAGAAGAGTTTTTACGACTCTTGGAGCAGTTGTTGGACTGAATTACTGAGGATGATGAGCCGAGAACTAATAATAGAGTTGCTACTTAAAATATCTCCACCGCTGTCAGCCTCTTATACACATACACAAACGGACCACGGACACAGAACACAAATACTACTGTTGATCGATTAACACCTCCCGCCGTGTCGCTACTCAGCAGACAAAGATCGATCACTTACCAGTCTCGAGCCAATATTTGCATAACCAACAACCACAGTGGACCCTTTAATCCTTCTGGCCAGGATTTGTTATAAGCCATCTCATATCATGACTGTCCAAGCTCCATATCCTCACTATGCACAAGTGCGTACAAAATGCAAGGTACAGCCTGCGTTCTACGAACGTTAACAATCCATCGCTTCACCCTTCATCTGCTCAATTCTGCAGGTGTGACTCTCCACACAAATCACGTCTCAGAGTGTCCCGTGGCTAAGGGACACTACGTTTTATGTATCGACTAACACACGACCCAAAACTCAATCGTGTCATAAAAGGTCATCACTAACTCAGATCACACTTGAATTCATGATCGTCGTCACTAATTCACAAGTTCAAAGACGGTGCCCTCTAGCAAGAAGCATTGAATCCCTGACGATGGCAATTGCTTCCCATGAAGCGGCGCAATAAATTAAATTAAGAGAGAAACAAAAGATAAGGGAATCAAGCTCATGAAGGAACAGTACGGATCAAAGAGCATCCTCCTTGACCCATTGCCGTGGAAATGAGAAGCATCTTGATTTTAACGCCATCAATCTCAAACACTTAGTGCATTATAATACACGATATCCCTCTACGGAGTACTGTGCTCGACTATTATTCAAGATTCTCCACATCATGTGTTGGCCCTTGATCCTCCAAGCCACGTTCCTCGGCACCCTGCACTCCTTTCTGGATCCAAAAGCTTAGCTTTGCACTCGCTCCATCTTTTACCCTGCTAGATGCGGACTACCAGGCCCAGGGACTCGTAAGCATTTTGCTCACGCGAAGGGCGGCCTCCGCTGAGCCTCCATCTTGACCAAGAAAGATGCATATATCTGGTATATTTAGAAATGCCAAGTTGCAGATCAGAGAGTCAAGAAAGACTATTTGCATTCATAAGTGCTGTATCCGGACGCCGTGTCCTGTTCAATTCCCTCCCTCCCTTCCTTCTCTTCTTCATCTCATAATACCACAATATAGGTCACTCCACTCCAGGACATCCATCCTTCAACAAAACACCGCGGACCAAACAGCAAGCCCTGCCTAGTCTATTCATTCAGGAAGAACAAAAAAAGAAACAAGGCTATCGCCTGCAAAACAAATTCGTTGCCGTAAGAATCATCATGGTATCCAAAAACACATTTTCTCATCCTCCCCTTTTTCTGTTCATAATTGAAGAAGATAGCATGTCGTGTGTGTAGCTTCGAGAACACAAAGGGCCTTCATAAATAGGAATAGATATCCAAGCTGCCGGCACTACGGCCGATCTTACTGATATCCAGCCATGCGTCTATCACCCCACATACCGTTACCAGTGTTGGCATTCAGATTTGGAGAGTGGGAGTAAGGAGACATGGATCCTTGTCCACTGAAAGGACTCCCATTTCCACTCGAAGGGTCAGTAATCCCGTCATACACCATCGGTCCCATTTGTCCCATGGGCATTCCGTGGCTTTGAAGCCCGAGGGGGTTCATCTGATTATATGTCTCCAGTCCATTATTGGGCATCATAAAGGCATTTTGCTGGTAGCCAGCACTGCTCGCAGTCATTTCCTGCATGGGTGCAGTAGTAAAGCTCTGGTTGTTCATCGGATGCATTCCCATCTCTGCATGTGCCGAGGGAAAGTTGTGGGTAGCGTTACTGGCGTTGGTATACTGATCAGTATAGAACCCTTGCTGCTGCTGCTGCTGCTGCTGCTGCTGTTGGTGGTGGTAGACCTCCGTTGGCATCACAGGATACGCCATTTGGTTCTGGTTGTGGTTCTGATAGATCTGTGGAGTTGCCTGCGGAATCTGTTGGTGTTGTCCTCCCACGGGATATTGCGTCGGCACATTAGTGTGAATAGGCGTGGTCAATATGTTGCGTGGAGGAGGGTCCTGTACTGGGCTAATAACAGTGTCTGCGCTGAGCTCACTGGCTTTTGCATCTACCAGTCGGAGTACAGGCAATGATATTTGCTCCATGTGCTTGGCCAGATGGACCGTCAATTTCTTCCATGTCGGGAATGTTTTTCCACAGAAACGGCATGGCTCATCGTGTGGCTTCTTCGTAGTCTCATGGTGACACTGTTCAACCTTTTGCCACGTCGGCTCAGAGCCGCCCGCCTTCTTGACGGCAGCTTTGCTCTTGACCTTTGGCTCAGGGTACTTGTGCTCTCGAACAAGATGCTGAAGGAAATTATCACGACGATAACACTGGTGATGACAGGCTTCGACATCGCAAGTCCACCACTCAAGCTGCCGATGTCCTTCGTTTTCGTGTCGTACCCAATCGGCTTTGCGTTTGAACATCTTTGGTCCGGGGCATTTGTCCCAAGTGCAAGTAAAAGGCTGAACATCTTCATGGACGTGCTTAGTCCAGTCAGATGGTTTCATGAACTTCTTAGCAGCGAAGCAAAGTCGGCACTCAAACTCAGCTGGAAGGTGAGAAGTTGGAGGCATTGGGATATCTTGAGGGAAGCCCTCGGCATTGATAGCACCTTCAACTGGAGATCCATCATCATCATCGTTTGGGGACGAAAGAGGATCTAGCTCTCGTACGTTCTTATTCTGGTCCAACAAGGTAGCAGAGCCACCTCTAGAAACACACATTATTCCGGAGTTGCATGCAGCACCAAGGCCGATATGAGCAACCTTGTTCTTCAGTAAGTATTTGTATCGCTGAACCTGGTGGTATGCGATGCGGTCGACCAAAAAGGTGTTGGTAGTCACCAGGCCAGGGTTCAGGTCAATGATGTGTTGCTGGAACCCTTCGAGGTTGGGGGTGATGTTGTCGATAACGTTGGGATTCGTTCTCATATCAGCTTCATCGCTGAAATCGTCGTCGTCGTCATCTTCATCATCCAAGTCGGCGTGTTTGGTTTTGGCTAGAGCTGCTACAGGTGGACCTCCCGTCTCACGCTTCCACATCGATATGAGAGTGGGGTGGCTTTCTGTCTGCATGCCAGCTGGTGTGGGTTTGGGGAGTTCGGATTTGCTTCGGGGACGGCGTATCGACTTTTTCACGGAAAGGCCACTAAAGGGGCTCTTGGGTGATGTGATAGAACCGCCAGGGGTGCCGCTGCCACTTACAGAGCCGCTTCGAGCATGCGTAGTTCCAATGGATGCAATGTTGCTCCCCATGGAAGCAATCGCTGTGTTGATAGAAGGCATGGGCTTCTTGCCCCAGCTACCTATGCGGTTTGGTGGTGCAAGGTGAGAGACGCTGTCTCCTCGCTTGGAAATACTATCACGCTTCGAGTCTTGGCTCCCTCTACCTTCACTGCTTGGTAAGCTCTCCTCGTCGTTGCCACTGCTGATAGTACGTTTGAGACGAGACGCGCTGGGTCGTCGCACCAGTCCTCGAAGATCTCTTAGGAGACTTCCCGGTTTGCTTGACCTGCTCTCTCGACTGCTTGAGAGCTTCTTCAGAATACCACCGGTGGTGCCGTCGGTAATATCAAGATCGAAGACACTAGGGAGACTTCGCCGACGGGTTCCCCACGTTGCTGCTCGAGAGAGAATGGAATCAGTATCACGATACATCCTCTCGAATCTCTCCATGGCAGCAGCTGATGACTCAGGTTGGTTTCTTCCCGGCTCTCCACGGCTGATAGAAGGGAACATAGGTGCGTCCGCCCAGTTACGGTTAGCAGCGATGATGTCGCGGTCTTGTTGGCTCATTTCGCCCTGGTCACGGTAGTAGGTCTGGCCGGGGACGAACTTATTCTCAGTCTCCCGGCCAAAGGGAATCACATGGTCATTTGGGTCGTCTCGTCGGCTGTCCAGTTCGTTGATTTGGTCTCGTGAGTTGTCGTCTGGCCTCACTGAGAGGTCGTTCATCTTATCGGCCAGCCAATGACCCACGATTTCTTTACGTTCATCGTCATCACGACGAGTTGCGAGCTCATTGATGCTTGGCACTTCGTCGGAGGGCCGGTTGTTGGGGTCAAGACCAGATTGGCCTGTCAATGGGTTCTGCTGCCATCTGCCAGTAGAGTCACGGGCGGATGAGTTGTCTCCGGAAGATATCAAATCTCCGGCAGATTCAAAGCCTCCACGGACTGTGGTGGGGCTATCTTCAAAACTGCGCTCAACAGAGGTATGAACAAGAGTCTCATCATGGTTGCCCCACATGGAGACAGTAACACGAGGGCTCGTCATGGTAGCGATACCTGGTGCAAGGCCGTCCTCACTAGATCGGCAGCTGCTACTGTGACTTGGTGTCAACTCAGACGTTTGAGTGTTAATTGGGTGGGGGTTGAATCGTTTTTGAATCTCTTGGGGTGAGATACAGTTGGGGAGTTCTGATGGCGCAGATCCTTTGATAGCGTATGAGAGATCACCCTGAGGTGGTGTAGCATGAACAGATGCCGTCTGTTCGGGCGTCAATGGATATGTGCCAGAGTCCACGTCTTTATCTGGCATAAGGCCTGGAGTGAAGGACTGGTCCAGTCCGTTCAAGTCCTGTTCTAGGAAGCTGGGGGCACCTCCATCAGCATTGAAGTCGGCACCAAAGAAAGGGTCGTCGTCTAAATCGCTGAAGTCACTGGCTTGGTAGTGACTCAAGCTTGAGGTGGAATCAGGTGTCTCGAGGTAGTTGATCGGGGAGAGTGAGTCGCTATCCACACGCGACAGTGTGGTAGGAAGTTGATTCGGGTTGAAGGCTGAGGTTGGTGCTTGCTGATTCGAGGGAGGGAAGGGCTGATTATCCTTGTCATGAAGACTGGAAGGTGGTACATCAAATGTCGAAGCCATGGTTGCGATCAAGTGCAGGGAGGAGCTGAAGTATATATGCAACAGGTGGACATTGACTGGGTGAGCTCCCGGAGTCAGATCACAGGCTAGCGAACATAGCCTTGGAGGTGATACAGCAATGAAGTGAAGTGGATCGGCTCAAGTGCAGAGGAACTATCGGAGCTGCAGAAGAAACGCCGCTGAGATCCCAGGGGTCGTTATGCCTCATGAACAGGGAAAACAGAGTCTACCGGGAGATTTGAGAACAAGAAGCGAAGGATTGCAGTGTAGTATCCCTTGATCAAGAATTGTGAAAGAGAAGAGAGAGGAGGGGGAGAGAGGGCTGAAGTTGGAACGCGGCGTTGCGCGCGAAAGCGGATCAAAGAGCGCTTAGGGGTGCCTGCTTAGTACCGCAGCTAAAAAAGCACAGTACCTAGGTATGCCGGATGCTATAGTTAGCCCAGGGTATCGAATGCGACAAGCAACAGCTCCAGTTCGGGTATCGAATGCGAAAGATGTAAGATCGGCGTAGAATTGTGGTGTGCGGATCGGAACAGGACTGAAGTGTCCAGGACACGAGCGACGGAGCAGCTTCGCGCTTTGCTGATTAGATGCAAGGTGTGCTACTGTAAGCTGTTGGATGTGATATGATCGCGGGAGGGGCTCGCGATTGAAATGGAGACAAAATGGTACAGGCAAGTTGGCGGCCGTCCAGAGACAGGTCAAAGTGCAACCAAAGGCAGACCGGAGGGCAGACAAGAAGAGATTGTGGCAGAACCGAACAGAAGTGAGGCTTGATCAGTCAGAGCCGGCGTCTTGGTCAAGAGAAATCCAGACGAAGGCGGTAAGATCGTACGGTAGTTGGTACAATAGATAGATACATGTAGGGTCGAGAACATAACGAGGGGCGTTTTATGCGCAGGCGTGACATACAGTACAGCCTGGACCTGGTTCCTAGTCCCCAGTCTCTTTAATCTGGCGCTTGTGTGATGTACGTAGTATTTGTTGGAGGAGGAGGTGGAGTGGAGGAGCGCCCAGCTGCAGGGTTGTGGATGGAGACTCGTTTGCCAATAGGCGGGCCGTCGGGGAAACGGTTATTTGATGTTTATGAGTTTTGGTATTAACTGATGCTGCGATACTTGAGCCGAGCACTGGCATGCACTATAGGATGCTGGTATTCCTCTATCGTGCTATGCATGCCCATCCTTCTTAACGAGGCATTCTTGAAACTCAATGGGGGGCTCTGTTGCCAAGGCGCATTTACCAAGCCCCACGCCCCATTATGAACCCTGGTTCCAGCTCGTCCATCGCTTGGCCATTCAGGAACTTGAAGACAAGTCTCAAGGCATTTTCCTGTTTCTGGGTTTGCAGTTCGAGTATATTGTGTGTGACGGGTATTGCGGAGCTGCCGGTCGTTGTTCGACTTCGAAGAGGCACAACGGTCAACTTGATTGCAAGCAGTCTCTTCGTGTCGTGTCGCACCAACGACTCTCACCAGCCCTGTAGGGTTTCCTCGATGTCACTGCCGATCTGAGACTTGTCTCAGCGACAAGACATAAGTTTCCGTATAAACAGCCTTGCGCCTTGCGCCTTGCTTGTTGGCCGACCCTCCTAGATTCCAGGCATCCATTTCGAAAAATTGAGCTGGCATGCTTCAGTTCTTCTTGTGCAATGTTAGTTTTTCCACTTTGTCTCAAGGCTGAGACTAAGAGTCGCTACAAAACACAGCCTCCCGGGTGCTGTGCATGCATGAGCCTGTCAGGGCCTGACAAATGTTGAAGATCACAGATCACAGTCGATGCATTGCATATGGTTGGTTGCTACAGGGTGGATCCTACCAGTTGTCTGGCAGTTAATTCCGCTTTATTTACCCTCGATTCCGTGGATGCATCTATGGTACTCGAGACAATGTGAGGGTATAAGTTACAGTGGTAAGGAATACCTAAACTAATTCTTTTAATATGAGGGATACATAATTGACTGATGTATATAATACACATAGTATTACCAGATGATATTTTAATAGATATAACCTCTTCTTAAAGTCTTAGAAGTTTATTACTATCTTTGAATAATATAAGACTATAGTAGAATATTTCTAACCCCTACAGCCTCGCCTGATGGACTGACTGACCGGTAGAGTTCAATGTGAGCGTTACGCCCGCCTACCATTGTGACATTATCGTAGTCTCGTCGTCTTGTTGGTGGATCGCATGGGCTGGGCAACCTTTTAAGGCTGAAGGTAACAGCCTAGAGCAAACCCGGCAATAATTAGACAATGACCCAGATGTGACGTCAGAGTCTTGGAAACATAATTGTCTCCTCAGTGTTCCTGGCGGAAGTCTCGTAGGGCCAGCTCCATTCGACAGGGCCTTTGAAGATGCTTCCAGGGGTGATTTCGTGAGAGGAAGAGTATGTCACAGATACCGCACGTATACACTTAGACTCGGTACCTAGTCTTTTTACCTAGATACCTCAGTGAGTAGCTAAATGGTCAGGGGGAAAAGTGCTTGGTCAGAAGCTTATTAATTGATCACGTCGATCACGGACGAACCTGCGCCTTGGTCCACGACTTTACAAAGGAAACCGCGTTCATTTGGATTGGTCGGTTTGATGGGCTGACGGACCTGCGTCCTACCCTTGAGTCTTTGATCACGGCGGCGAGCTAGACAGCTTCGACGGAGTTATCGGTCATGAGATCAAAAATAGCAATTGCTACCGAGTTTATGAGCAAGAAAATATCAGACGAAAATAAACTCAGCAAAGGTATCCTAAACTTATGCTACCTAAAGTTATAATTCTTAATACTAAATTTACCTAAGTCTTGTTGTCATTTAGGATCTATAGGGAAAGTTTAGACCAGTTCTCGCTTAGTCACCCACATCAGTGCCCCACATTTCAATAACAACCTTTCCTTCACTAGGTAATAATGCTTTTTTTTTTCCTATGGTCGGCTTTTTGAAAAGTAAGGTACGACATCTAAATCATCATGGCTCATGATTTAATATTTTCCGACGCCCCTACCCGCGAGCAACGTAAACACCAAGCTCGTGAGTTTGATTTGCTAGGGAGTGAAGATCCGACCGAGAGCAACCCAGCAGCAGCTCGTATTGTCCTTGCTTTGCTCGCGCCTGATGTATCTGAGACCGTCCTTCAACAGCAGTTAGATCGCCGAATCCTGCGCGCTCTCGCTAGTGGCCGCCATGCCTCGCGCCTTGGATTCAGCTTAGTACTCACCAATATCCTCAAAGCGCTCTTTGGAGAAGCAAATCTTGCACAGACTAGATTCCCTAACCTCGGTTTTGGTGAAATTCTTCAGTTACTTACCAAGAACACCAAAGCCAGCGGCGGCAGCATTTCTGGGCAGGAAGAGAGGGACATCTTGTTTGGCCGCCTGTTCGGACTTTTCGCTTTCATTGAATCCGGAATCTTGTTCGCCAATATCACAAGATGGCATCTGGTCCTTCGGCTCATTCTGGACCTGTCTGGCAAAAAGCCGTGGATGCAGCCGTTGTGCGGGCATCACATCCTTGCCGCCTTGAAACAGATGAACTCGCAGCAAGCACTGGACACATTGAGTAAACTCGATGAAGCGAATGTAGCAAAGACACCGGAGGGAGTCGCAGTCTGGATCTTTGCGCAGACTAGATTCCCCGGTCTCAAGGTCAAGTATTGGCAGGTACCCTTTGACAAGACCACGATTGGTGATCTCGTTGCGATTCTGCGAGAAAGCTTAAAGGATTCTGGCCTAGACGATATGGAACCTAGCCAGCAGATCAAGCTTGCTGGCTGGAATCCTATACTGCACCCGGCCTGGAGTGTCATCTTGGAGTACTTTGTCAATGCGGGAGAAAGTGGACTCGAAGTGTTTAAGCGCTTCTGGACTCGAGTCGTAGATGGTGAGACGCATGAAACCCTTTGCATAGTGGCTGCTGACATTTACTAGACTCCCTTTTCTCGCAACGTGCCACGGATGGCCAGAAATTCAGAGGGTTTCTGGTGTTCCAAAAGATGCTCCAAGGCTTTGTTGATCTTAGTGATCATATTGAAGCTCTCTTCAGCAAAAACTTCATGTCCTGCCTCATGAACCAAGTTTCACGAAGGGAGAGATATTTGTACAGAGCAGCGACCAAGACTCTTGCAGTGATCGAGTCGACGACCTCAAATCACAAACAGACACTTATTCCCATTCTCAAGTGCCTCCTAGGCAAGAACGGAGTTTATAACTTTGACGAAAGAACAAATACCAAGACTATACACAAACTTTTGAAGAACACATCTGAATCCACAGGCAAAACCATAAGCAAGATCATCCGAAAACCCCTCGACACAATTGCTCAGGTAGGCAAGGGCGAGGCTTCGGCCATACTCCGAGCCCACGTTCGTTATCTGTCAGAAGTTGGTAGTATGTGCAGCTCACCTGAAAACGTGCCGTTCCCAGAGAAAACCTTCTCTAGTGTCTCGCTAGAGTTCTCCCGACTGGCATACTACCAAACCACAGGCATTCCCGCAGACATCCTAACGGAGAGTGTTCGCGAGATGTACCGGACTTCTCTTGCATCAGTGTTGGCCAAGGCCAGCGGAAGGATAGAGAGTTGCGATTCCGTATGCCATGTCGTATCTTCCTTGGATATCGGCTCGATGGTTTTGTCCGAAGAGCTTAAAACGGCTGTACAGCAGGCGCTATCAAGGATGGAGAAGCTGCGCAAGCACAGCAAGTCAGACGACACGAACAAAGGCCTTTTTGGAAGTATCGCCTTGCTGCATGCCGTAGCTGTCTTGCGGGTCTATAATGCGGAGCCTGATGCTATGGAAGACCTCGAGTTACTTAGTCAACATTCGGGTAATTGGAAGGAGGGCAAGTTCGCAAGTGACGATGGTGACACATCCGTGGCTCTCATCGAAATGTTGTTGTCAATGGTCGTGCAGCCTTCGTCTCTTATGAGGCAAGTTACGCAGCAAGTATTTGGAGCTTTCACACCACACATCTCTGCTGCAGGTTTGGAGCTCTTGACCGGTCCCCTTACATCTGGCGAGAATACCAAGGGCCAAAAGGAACTGTTCAGCAACGGGGACGATGAAATGGAGGTCGATGAGGATGAGGACGAAGAAGGAACAGATGCTGATGAGGAGTATGACTCGGATATCGAGATTGATTCTGATGTCGAGTTCATTGATATCAAGGAGACGAACGATGAAAGTGGGGAAGAAGACGAAGACGAAGACGAAGATGGACCAAAAAGCAAAGGCGAATTCGACAGACCCGAGGATTTGGACAACGAACTTGAGAAGATCCTCAACAGCCATCGACTCGACAAGGACGTTGACGCCGCGTCATCAGAGTCCGAGGGTGATATGTCTGATTCTCAAATGTTCGCCATCGACGAGCAGCTCGCAGCAACTATCAAGCCACGTATTCAAGACCCCTCGAACAGCTCCAAGAAGCTAAAGAAGAAGGCCAAGCAATCAGTTCTCAATTTCAAGAACCGGATTCTTGATTTGCTCGACATCTACGTCCGCAATGAGCGGTGCAACGCTCTATCATTTTCTCTCCTCCTACCTCTGCTTGATTGTATGCGGGCAACCAGCACCAAATCGCTAGCTGACCGTGCGAGCAAGGTCATCTCTAACTACCGAAAGCACCAGAAAAAGGCCATTTCTAACTTCCGAAAGAGCCAGAGACAGGCCACCGACGCCCAAGAGGTCCAGATTCTCGAACCTGATGACATGCTAGACTTATTACGCGAGATCCATAAGGCTGCCGGTCAGAATGAATCACATGCTTACGCAAAAGCGGCCAGTTCGGCGAGTCTCATCGTGGTGTCGGCCCTCATCGCTGCGGATAAGACCAAGATGGATGATGTTGTTGTTATTTATGCCAAGACACAAGCGAACTGCTACTCTCAGGGGACGAAGTTGCAGTCTTCTTTCCTCGACGAGTGGCAAGACTGGTACCGAAATGCATTGCAGCAAGCTCGGAACTGATACCCTAATAGACAGGCATGAATTGAAAATAGTCACCCTAACTTTTATCCTAAATGACAAAAGGCTTAGGTAACTTAGTATAAGTTTAGGATATCTTTGTTGAATCACTGTTGATACTACTGTTTATTGCCTTAGCATCAGTTATCATTTTACAGGGTAAATATGCTTAATTAGGTAAATTCTATTTAATTAACTAAAGCCTTATTTTACCTGCTAAAGGACTCTTTAACTTTTAATTATAAACTCTTTCTTATATATAAATTTTATTTTATTTTATATAATTAACTTTATAGAATTTTTTAAATAATTCTATTATATATAAACTCTAAATACTACTTATAAAAAGCTTATTTATAAGTTAATAGAAACTATTATTATAAGTATAATAATACTTATAATTTTGTATTTAAGCTAAAAGGTATTCTTTAATTTATAAAGATACTATTTAGCTCTTACTGTTAATACTACTGTTTATTGCCTTAGCATTAGTTATTATTTTATAAGGTAAATATGCTTAGTTAGGTAAATTCTATTTAATTAACTATAGTCTTATTTTACCTACTAAAGGACTCTTTAACTTTTAGTTATAAACTCTTTCTTATATATAGAATTTTTTTTATCTTATATAATTAACTTTATAGAATTTTCTAGGCAATTCTATTATATATAAACTCTAAATACTGCTTATAATAGTCTCCTAGCTATAAATTAGTAAAAACTATTATTATAAGTATAATAATACTTATAATCTAGTATTTAGTTGTAGCCAGTCGGGATAGGCTGCAGGCGTAGTTAATCGACGCCTACCAGTTGCGCGTTAAGCGAGTTTAATATCTTAACTATAATTAAGGTTAGCATTATTAATCTTCTATTAGGGTAAAGAACTTACATTTAATAGAGGCTTAGTTAGTTTCTTAACAGTTTTATAATTATTAAAATAAGTATTTTTAAAAATAGATAGATTAAGAAAGGTTAAAGTTATAAGAGAGTTATAGATTTTATTAATTATTAAGCTTTTTAAAGCTTTTTAGCTAGTTAAGTAATATATTTATTATAATTAAAGTTACTTAAAATACTATAGCTTAAAGGTAACTTTATTAATTAAGTTTATTAAGATTTTAATTTAGCTAAAGACTTTATTATTAATACTTTTATAGCTTATTAAAATACCTAGGTTTTATTTATTAGTTATTACTAGGTTAAAGCTATAAAATAATCTAGTATTTAAGCTAAGAGGTATTCTTTAATTTATAAAGGTACTATTTAGCTCTATTTATAGATTAAGTATTTATTAAGCACTATATCTCTCCTTAAAGCTACTTATTATAATAAAAGTTCTTAAGTAAGCAATAAAGGATATTATACTTAAAGATAGCTAGGCTAAGTAGCTAATTATCTATTTAACTATTATAGCTAATTGCTTTTACTTATATAGCTTTCTCTTATATTATTTTATAAGTTACTTACTGCTAAAGGGCTATAATATCTCTATTATAGACCTTTTAGTAATATTTATAGTAAGTAGAGAGAAGTTATATATACTATTAATAGATAGCAGTTACTAGCTGCTAATTACTTAAAGTTAATATCTTAACTATAATTAAAATTAGCTTTATTAATTTAATATAATTAAAGTAAAGAACTTATAAATAACTTAAGCTTAGCTAGTTTTTTAATAATTTTATAATTATTAAGATAACTTTAAGAGATAGATAGATTAAAAAAGGTTAAAGTTATAAGAGAGTTATAGATTTTATTAGTTAAGCTTTTTATAGCTTTTTAATTAGTTAAGTAATATATTTATTATAATTAGAGTTACTTAAGATACTATAGCCTAAAGGTAACCTTATTAATTAAGTTTATTAAGATTTTAGTCTAGCTAGAGACTTTATAGTTAATACTTTTATAGCTATTATTAAAATACCTAAATCCTATTTATTAGTTATTACTAAGTTAAGGCTATAAAAAATACTATTTAGCTCTACTTATAAATTAAGTATCTATTAAGTGCTATATTTTTCCTTAAAGCTACTTACTATAATAAGAGTTCTTAAGTAAGTATTAAAAGATATTATACTTAAAAATAGTTAGGCTAAGTAGCTAGTTATTTATTTAATTATTATAGCTAATTACTTTTACTTATATAGCTTTCTCTTATATTACCTTATAGATTACTTATTGCTAAAAGGCTATAATATCTTTATTATCTCCTGTTTATACTAATAGTGTACTGATATTTAGCTAGTCTTTATAATTATAAACTAGTTATATGCTATATAGTGTAATTAATTCTGCCTTCTGTTGCTGCTAATGCTAATAGTCTTTAACTTTAGGCTTTTAAACTTATATAAAACTTAATACATTTTCCCTCTAATAAAACCCTATAATTACCCCTCTCTTATCTAATTTATAGTATACTATCCCCCTTATCTTCACTGTAAAGTGATTCTTATTACCCTCTTAGCCTACTACCTAATAGCCTTAAGCTACTTATTATATAAGCTGCTATAAATAGCTATAATAAATTCCCTTTCTTTAAGCTCTAGATCTATCTCTTTAAGTAACTTCTCTTTAAGTATATTAAGTGCCTTTATCTTAGCATTAAGAAAGCCTCTATTAACTAGCTTATAATAAGGCTATATAACCTTAAGGATCTTATAACTAAAGGCTACCTGCTTAATATAGTTAATATTATCTATATACTTCTAGGCCTTTAAGATCTTTATTGCCTTATTATATAGCTTATAATAATTACTGCTGCTAATAGCTTAGTTAATTATATCCTTCATTTTAGTTATATTAGGTCCTTCTATCAGATAAGGCTTATTAGGATCAGGAGTCTGCAGGCTTCTTCTGACAGTATGCATCATGACAGTGTAGCTGTGATATTATTAGCGGCTGCGATCAGAAGGTATGTAGGTTAGATGACTTACTGCGTGTTGGATGATTGAAGTGTGGTATTGTTTAAAGTAGGTTATAAGAGGAAGATCTAGCCTAGCTAAAGAGTAAGTAAGGCTTTCTAGCTGGCTTAAGTGCAGTTAGGTTTAGGCTATAATTAAAGCAGCTAACTTAATAATATTAACTTAATAAAGCTTTACTACCTAGAAGGTAAGTAATATTTAAATTATACTAGACTTTAGAGATGCTTAGATATCTTTTAAGACTAATATATAAACTTAATTTTTTTTTTTATAGCTTTAACCTAGTAATAACTAATAAATAGAACTTAGGTATTTTAATAAGCTATAAAAGTATTAATAATAAAGTCTCTAGCTAAATTAAAGTCTTAATAAACTTAATTAATAAGATTACCTTTAGGCTATAGTATCTTAAGTAACTTTAATTATAATAAATATATTACTTAACTAGCTATAACTACCCTTAAAATATTTATAATAGTAATATTATTACCTTATAAATAAATATATACTAAGGGATAAGAATTAAGATAAAAAGGAAAGCTAGTTAATTATTAGTAATTAGCTATAATTAGTAAATAGATAATTAGTTATAAAAGCTAATTATCTTTAAATATAAGCTTCTTTACTGCTTAACTAGAAGCTTTTATTATAGAAAGTAGCTTAATAGAGAGATATAAAGGCTAAGCACTCTAGATATAATAGATTTATATCTTAGTAAGCTAAAGACTAAGTATAGCCTCTAGATCTCTAGTATTATTATACTTATAAGTATAATTATTACTAATTTATAAGTAGGCTTTTATATTATAAGTAGTATTTAGAGTTTATATATAATAGAATTACCTAGAAAATTCTATAAAGTTAATTATATAAAATAAAAAAATTCTATATATAAAAAAGAGTTTATAACTAAAAGTTAAAAAGTCTTTTAATAAGTAAAATAAAGTGATGCGTGAGAATCACAGCTCTCCCGAATAGCGGGTTATAGTTAATCTGGTCCTTGGTGTTTATCTTACAACACCAAGGCCTACTCTTAGAATTGACCCGGCATACCCTTCTAAATACCTTCATTTTGCCTTATAAGCTGTAATTCAGTATTAAATAGTAGCAATTGCAAAAGATCTATAGTGCCTAACCATCTATAATTAGCACTACAACTACTATTAAGCGACCTCTAAGCCTGCAGAAGGTTATTATTACCTTTAGTACTATTTATTAACCTCTTAATAACCTTAATTACTATTACCTATATAAGCGCTATTAAAAGTATTCTTAATAGTATAAATTATACTTAAAATTAGCAGTTATTTAATCCCTTAAAAAGCGCTAATTAAGAAGTTATTATTATGTATGCGCGCTATAACCCTTAATCCCTGCCCTTATGTGTACATTACGTTACAGTAAAAAGCTAAAAAGGCAAAAATTTATACCTTACATTTAAATTTAAACCTATAACCTTTAGCTTTTCTAGCATTTACCTAAGAAAGCATGCTCTACCTTATATAATTGCTAGCATATATAAGTAGAAATTATCTCTATTAATGCATTCTTTTATAAAGTTAACCTACTTCTATAATAGCTTTACTTTTTCTTAAATAATTAGCCTTTTTATGCTAATTTTTAATTTAAAAGTACTAGTATTACTAAAAAAGAGGCCCCTTAACTGCATTTACTTAGGTCTACTACTTAGTTATAGAAATCCCTAAAGGGAACTAAGCAGGATAAATCCTTTAGCTATCTAACATTTGCAGGCAAGATCCTCTAAGTAGTACACTAGGATAAAACTGAGGTTAAGAGGTATAAGATAGCTTAGTTAAGCAGTATAGTCTTTAGTATAAGGCAGCTACCTCTTATAGTTATTAGATAGGGAAGAGCTACTATCCTATTAAATTACTATTAAGGTATATTATATCTCTACTTACTTAAAGTAATTAGTATAACTATAGGTTATATACCTTTTAATATAGCTACTATATACCCCTAATTAATATATTATTTAATACTACTCCTTTATACCTTATATACTAAAGTCATTTTAAGGCTATTATAACTGCATTTCTGCTGCAATAGCATAATCTAACTATAGAGATAATATAGGTAATCTACTAAGCTAGTAATACAGCAGCCTATCTAATTCCACGCAATGATAATAGCAAGATAAGTCTCTTAATAATTATAATAATAGTTAGCATTTAGTATCTCCTTAATCTCTAGGTTATTAGCGCACTATCTATCTATTAGCTCCTTAGCTGCATTATAATAATAAGTCTAGGGAGGATAAATTAAATTCTTTATCTTAATAACTGTAACTATAACTATAAGCCAGTTAATGCTCTATTCTTTATAATCTAAGAGAATAAGAGAATAATATTATAGATTAAATTGCAAAGAATAAATCTATACTTATATAAGAAGTATACTTCTATTAAATAATAGAGAAATATTACCCTATTTAAGCTCTTAATGCATTTACTATTTAGGATAGTAATGTAGCCTTATAGATGTAATAGATACTAAGTTACTAGGTCTTTAAGTTTATAATTGTAGATATACTTATTAAGTATCCTTATGCTAGGCTCTTATATCTTAAGTATCTTTCCTAGTAGCAAGAGCAGGTGCAATAAAGGTTTAATATCTATGCATTTAATTAGTAGAATTAAGTAAAATTAATTACTGCTTATTATCTACATTCTACAGAGATCCTAGAGGTATAGCCAGGCAGACTACTAGTGCCTTAAGATAATCTATTAGAAGGATCTAATAATAATCTTATAGCATAATAATAATGCAAGACTACTATTAATACTATGTAATCTATAGGCAGTAATATTAGTAAGAAGATTTAAAAGAAGATACTTAGTATCTTTAACTTTAATAATTTTAATAATAAAGATTATTAAGGTCTTATTACTACTAGTATAGGTAAGATAATTTATACTAATATATATATATTCTATAAGTATTTCTATTTATTTAAGCATTTTAGTAAGTTTAGTTTTATAGAATACTATATTAAAATGCTTACTAGGAAAGCTAATATCTAGCTAATATCTAAGTTAAATAAAGCTAGTTATAATTAATTTCTTAATCTTTTTATTAATAAATTTAGTTAAAAGCTTACTAAATAGTTTAAGTATCCTAATATAGAGATCCTAGAGGATCTTTATTAAACTTAATTTACTTCTAAGCTTATTCTTTATAGTATTATGCTTACTTAATAGGCTTAATAAAAAGCCAGTCTAGCTAAGTAAGTTAAATATAATAAAGATTATACTATTATCTTTATACTATTTAACTAAATAGATATTAAAATCTTATATTTCCTTAAATATCCTAAGGAAACTATATTACTAATAGCATTTATTAAGTAGTATAAGTAACATTAAATTACAATTAAATACTTCTATTATTACTAGGATTAAGGTAATAGAGGTAAGCACTAATATAAGTCTAATTGCTACTTAAGTAAAGATAAGAGTAATTAATTTAATTAATGCCTTTATAATAAACACTCTAGCTTTAAGTAATAAAATAAATATAACTAATTAAAGTAAGATAACTAATACTATAGTAATTAACTATTATAATTATATATAAAGGATAGAAAGAATAATAATAAACTAGGCAATTGTTATTGCAGTAATAACTAAGATTACTACTCTTACTTATATAATAATAATTACATTTATTATAATATTAAGAAAAAGAAGAAAGTTCATTTTAAATAGAAATATCCTACCTTAAAAGATAAAGGGGATAAATTCGGGTTAGATAGAGCTAATACTGATAGCAATAGTAAGAGTATTTGCTCCTCTTAATTAATATCTTCTTAATAAGCATACTTTAATTATATAATAGGCAGCATAGTGCTAGCAGATATTATAAAAGAGTTTCCCTGTAGTATCTACTATTAAGTCTTTTCTAGCTAGGCTATACTATAGGAATATAGAGCTATAAGATCTTATATTAGCCCTATGCAGTTAATAAGCAAGTAGGCACCTACTAAGTCTAAATATTATATCTATTATTATAGAGATTTTCTATCTTATAATAAGCTTTATAGATACCTAAAGTCTAGATATTCTAAGAAGTTAACTGTATAAGAGGTTACTCTTTAAGTTAATAATACAATTGCATCTATAAAATATATTCCTATATATATTTACTATTAACTGCAGGTTTATAAGGTTAATAGTAACTATATATACCTTAAATTTAATGCTATAAGCTCTCTAGGAGGAGAGATAGCTTCTATCTATGCTAATACTAGGTGCAGAAAACCAGTTATCTTTAGGGAATAGTTATAAATACTTTAGCATACTATTAAGGAAAAAACGCCTATCTTTATTTAAGGAGTTAATAATAAGGTAAGAAAGCTATATAGTAAGTAAGTAATATTTATATTTTACATTAATAGCATCTATTATAATAGATTAGATGCTAGCTATATAGAGTTTACCTATAAAGCCTAGATTTAGGATAAAATGCTATCTTTATTTCCTAAGGCTTTACTTAGGAATAGATAGATAGCGCTATATAGCATTAATATTATAATAACTAATAAATATCTATACTATACTAGTTTAAAGGAGTTCTTTATTCCTTTTACTATCTCTTAGCTCTCTTAGAAGGTTAATTAATAAGTAATAGTAGCTTAGCTAATAATAGTTTCTGCTAGATAGATATATCTTATGCTAGCAACCTAGAAAGAAGTCCCTAAAGGAAGAATATTTATATTTAATAGCTATATTAATAAAGCCTTTAATGCCTTTATAAACTTAAGTATTGCTCTAGGAGTTATAATTATTAATAATACTAATAAAGATATTACTTATTAGAGAAAGCAGAAGCTAGAGAATATTAAAGAATATAAAGAAGAATAGATATACTTTTCTAGCTTATAGAAAGCTGCTAGTCTAGCCTTAATAGCAATAGCTAGACTGATAGCCTCTGGCGCATTAGATGGAACTACTGGAGGCATAGAATAAGTTACAATCTTATCTAATATTAATCTTACTCCTAAAATTAGTGCTATTACTGCTAGAGAACTTATTCCTTAAGCTATAAATAGCCCCTTAATATCTATCTTAGAGGCGACCCTTATAGGCGCTGCTATAAACCTAATACAAGATGTAAGAAGCGCGATTCTAGAAGATATTAAAGACTCTAAGCTGCTATATAAATAGCAAAAAAGGAATAAAAAGAAGTAGCCCCTTTTAACAGTTAGGGAGCTTCTAGAGTTAGAATTATTAGTCCTAGATAAGCTAGCTCTTGCCTCCTCTATTAACAGAGAACCTAAGATAGTTATCTATAAGTTAATTCTAGAATTGCCTTAAGTGCTATATTAAGTATACATTTAGAGATAACTAAATCTCCTTAAGATTAAGACTTAGGAGGGAATTTATATTTATAATAATAGCTCTAGATTTATAAAGCAGGCTTAAGATCTATATACTAAGTATACTACTCTATAGATAGACTTAAGTCTTATTTACATTCTAGAAGGCAAATTAATAACTATACCTCTAATTAATAATTAGCATATACAGAGAGTTGCTTAGTAACTATATACTTATAAGCTAAAAGATTAAAACCTTATTAATTAAATCTTTAATAAGCTATATAATTAGAAATAAATAGAGTAGGTAACTAAGCTGATGCTATTTGCAGCTCTAGTCTTTATTATCTAGAGAATAGTTAATAGAAAACCTAAAGGTTAAGCTATAATTAATCTAAGAGCCTTAAATAAAGTTATAATTCCTAACAGCTATCTATTACCTAGATAGGAGGATATTATTATAGCCCTGCAAGGCATAACTTATATCTTAGTAATTAATGCATCTTCCTTCTTCTTCTAATTTAGAGTTATACTAGAATATTAAGATAGGTTTATAATTATAAGTTATAGAGAACTAAAGAGATCTACAGTTACTCCTATAGGCTTTTATAACTCTCCTATATACACTTAATAGTATATAGATAGACTTTTATATCTATACTATAGCTTTTATTATGCCTTTATTAATAACATTATAATCTTCTTTAAGTCTACTAAGGAGCATACTTAGCATATAGATATGCTCTTTAGACTCTTTATCTCTAAGAACTTATCTATCTCTCTAATAAAGAGCTAGATAGGCTATCTAAGTGCCTAAGTATTAGGATTTTATGTTAATGCTCTTAGATTATTAATAACAGCAGAGAGAGTTACTGCCTTTACTAAGCTAGAGTTTCTATAATAGCTTATAGCTTTTAAATAATATATTAAAGTAACTAGGTACATTTAATATCTTATTTTATACTATACTAAGATTATAGAGCTATTATAGAAGTATAAAGTTGCCCTCTTAGCTAAAAGAAGAAAGAATAATAAGATTATTAATAGCAATAAAGGAAAGAGAAAGTTATATATAAAGATAATATACTATGATCCTATACTAGCAGAGAAGATTGCCTTTTAGATCATATAAGAGCAAATCGCCTCTAGGAAGGGTTTAGTTTATCTTAATTTAAAGAAGCATCTCTTTCTTTAACTTAATGCTAGCATTTAGCAAGGCTTTAGAGCAGTTCTATATTATATAAAGGATAGATATATCTAGAAGGAGGGTACTTATATTCTCTCTAATATTATTATACCTATTTATTTTATTAGCAAGATATTAATAGCAGTAGAGATAAGATATAGATTAATAGAGCTAGAAATAGCAGCGCTAGTCTAGGTAATAAAGAGACTAAAAGTATATATTAGATCCTCTAAAGGATCTCTTACTGTATTTATAAATTACTTAGCAATAAAATAAATTATTAAGAAAATAACTTTAGATATAATAAGTACTAATTATACTAATAGAAGACTTATTAATGCCTTAATCTATCTTTTAGAGTATAAGTTATATGTTTTTTATATTCCTAAAAAGAAGAACTTTATTCCTAATGCCTTTAGTTACTTAGAGGCTCTAGAGACTAATAGTAATGCCTATAGACTTTACTTTAATTACATTGCACTTAATGATATATATATAGGCATAGAGTTACTTATATCTAAAGAGATAAAGGATAGGTTTATCTAGAGGTATCTTAATAATATAAAGTATCTACCTATTCTTAAGATAATTCTTAAATCTAAGGGTAAAGCAGTTAATGCTAATTGATTAAATAGCAAGGATGCAGTATCTGCTTTAAAGCGCAGCATGCCTTTTGCTCTAAAGGATAGACTTCTATATTATAAATAAACTAATAGATATCTTCACTTATATATTCTACACTCTATAATTAATAAAATCCTAAAGATAGTATATAAGGACTAGAATTATCTTAGGACTAAAAGGATAATAAGGGAGTTATTAGGACTCTTAATATATAATCTTACTGTAAGAATCTAAAAATACATTTACAGTTATAAGATATATTATCTAGGATAGATAAATTAATAATAAAGAATTAGTAACTATATGCTAATATATCCCTCTATTACTCCTATGTATACTATTACAATTAACTTTATTACTAATCTTCTCCCTGTCTTGTTAGTTAGAAGCCTGTAGGCAATTAAAGGATTTAATCTCTTCAATTAGCTTATAATAGTAACTTATATAGCAAGTAAGCATTATCTTCTAATCCCTAGATACTTAACATATAGCACTAAAGACTAGGCTATTGCCTTAATATAGATGCTATTAATAGTAGATTAGGGAATTCCTAAGGTTATTATCTTAGATTGTAATAGAAAGTTTACTTTACTATTCTAGTAAAAGCTATAGAGTGAATTTAGGTATAAACTTACTATAACTATAGCATACTATCTAGAAGCTAATAGTCTATCTAAAAGAAGAAACTAGACTGTTAAGATCGCTTTATGCTTTTACTATATTAAGAATCCTTTAGTAGATTAATCTTATATTCTTCTAACACTTTAATAGAATCTAAATAAAGCATATAATACTAAAACTAAGATAAGTATATATAAATTCCTTTATAGGTTTAAGCTAATAAGCGCTTTTAATCTTATTATCTCTATAGAGGATATTGTAAATCTTTCTTATCTCTAAGAAGTTATTTGCAAGGAAGCTTAACTAGCTATAGATTTTACTGTAATAAAAGGAAAACATTAGTATAATAATAAGCATTATCCTATTATATTAAAAGAAGGCAATTGCATCTATCTATAACTTTATAAAGGCTATAATCTCCTAAGAAAGCTATTAAAGAAATAGTTATAGCAGCAAACTAGTCCCTTTTATATTAAATAAGTTATTAATAATCTAGCCTATAAATTAAAGCTTCTAGATTAGTAGAAGATCTATCTAATTATCTTAATAAAGCATCTTCTTCTAGTATATACTAATAATCTTATTAATAAATAGCCTAGGCCTATAGAGGAAGAACCTATTAATAAGAATTGCTATAAAGTTAACTTTATTATTAAGAGATAGGTATAATGCCTTAGAAGGAATACTACTCCTTTTAAAGGATTTCTTATTTAATAGAAAGGATAGAGTCCTAAATACAATTAGTAGGTAAAGACTGCAGATATGTTAAAAGAGCTTATAGAGTCCTTCTGCAAGAAGCATCCTAAGCAATTTGCTAATAAAGGACTATAAAGAAGCAGTTAGATAAAGAAGATCCTAAAGAAGATTAATTAGGGAAATTAATTAATATAGAATATATATATATTAGATGATAATAGAATAGTTAAGGATAACTGGAAGGTTTCTTTAGAGGCCGGCTGTATGATGCGTGAGAATCACAGCTCTCCTGAATAGCAGGTCATAGTTAATCTGGTCCTTGGTGTTTATCTTATAATACCAAGGCCCACTCTCAGAATTGACCTGGCATACCCTTCTGAATACCTTCATTTTGCCTTACGAGCTGTGATTCGGTATCATAAAGCTATAATTAATTAAATAGAATTTACTTAATTAAGTATATTTACTTTATAAAATAATAACTAATACTAAGATAATAAATAGTAGTATTAATAGTAATTTAATAAAGAAAATAAAAATATCTTTATTATAAACCCTTTAGTAATACTTATAGTAAGTAGAAGAAGATTATATATACTATTAATAGATAGCAGTTACTAGCTACTAATTATTTAAGTTTAATATCTTAATTATAATTAAGATTAGCTTTATTAATTTAATATAATTAAAATAAAGAACTTATAAATAACTTAAGCTTAGCTAGTTTTTTAATAATTTTATAATTATTAAGATAACTTTAAAAGGTAAATAGATTAAAAAAGGTTAAAGCTATAAGGGAGTTATAAACCCTATTAGTTAAGCTTTTTATAGCTTTTTAGCTAGTTAAGTAATATATTTATTTTAATTAGAGTTACTTAAAATGCTATAGCCTAAAGGTAACCTTATTAATTAAGTTTATTAAGACTTTAATCTAGCTAGAGACTTTATTATTAATACTTCTATAGCTTATTAGAATACCTAGATCCTATTTATTAGTTATTACTGGGTCAAAGCTATATAAAGTTTAGGATATATTTGCTATGCTTATGATACCTTTGCTGTGTTTAGGATACCTTTGCTATGTTTATTTTGACAATTCATCTCAGGGCCGATGTTTTCTAGCTCCCCGAGAGCCTGAGAGTAATTCGAATGCCTGCAGATGAACTATTAAATTCCATGAGCTCGTCATTGTGATAGTACAGGTGCCTTGATTTTTCTTAGCATAACTCGTCTAATCCTCCATCTTGTCATCCTCTGCATCCTCATCTTCGTCGTCGTCATCATCATCCTCGTCCTCGGCCTTTGCTAATCGTTCAGCCTCTTCCCGTAGCTCCTTTGGCACCTCAACATGTCGTCCCTTGGTAGGGCCGTCAGGCCCACTGATCCAGGTCATCTCCAACTCAAAATCCTTATCCTTGTTGTCCTTCTGCGCAATGTAGATGATGCGCGCAGCCTGCTTCACAGCTTCCTCTAGAGTAATGTTACCAGCAGGTAGGTCAAGCTTCTCCAACTCGGCCTTGGCAGCCTGTCGACCTTTGCCTGTAGCCGCTCCGTAGTAACCCCAGTACATGCCGCTGGGCTCGATCATGTAAAGGAAAGGACCGCCGTGCTTGCCCTCGACCTTGCCACCAGCGCCAACCTTTGGTCCTGAGCCAACCTCTCCATCGACAGGGGTTTCCTCGGGAGTATCGTAGCCGCTCACGATAGCGGTGATGCCAAATGGTCGAACTGATCCGTACATGGTGTAGGCCTGAAGGTAGCCACCCATGCGGCTGGCAAGATCGGATGTGGGGATGGGGGTCTTGAAGTTCTGTCGCCAGCTCTGGGCCTCGTCGCGAGCGCGATCAACGAAGTGACGTCCATCGGGGACCATACCAGAAGATACCTGGTGAGATTAGTACAAGCTCATCCTAGCCGTAGCAGGTAGGTCTACGTACAGCTCCGACATGGCTATCGATAGTTGCAATACGCTTGTTGGCACCGGGTTTTAGGAGCTTGGATGAAACGACCTTCTCGATAGCTAGGACAACACCATCCTTAGCTCGAATACCAATCGAGGTACCGCCATTCTCTACTGCCTTGACTGCGTATTCGACCTGGAAGTTGCGTCCATCAGGAGAGAAGATGGAGTTGAGCAAATCATAACCCGTGCCTATCGATGTCTATAGGGTGAAAGACAAGCTAGGTCAGCACTTGAAGCTGTCTCTCAATGACGACAATCAGGCTTGAGCGAGTGGAGGGGTTAGCTTACCATGATGTCTGGATTTTCTGATCAAGTGAAATAGTGTGATGCGAAAGGCAAGAAAAGATGAGGTCAGAATTGGTGACGTGGAGGGGAGCTGTGTTGTCGAGGTGTTTGCGACGGTGTTGACTTGGAGCTTCCTTCACCCAGGCAGCCTGGAGCTGCGTGTTGCAGTTGAGGTATGGTACCTACCTGCAAGGCTGGAGGACTGATGCCTGAGGTGTGAAAAATGTGCGCCACAACTAAGCGCCACGCTTCGTGCGCCACCTTCAGCTCAGCCTTGAGAGTTGGCACACACGTGGCTGAGAAAGCGGGAGTGGCGGATCCCTCTAGCTCTTCCCGAGTGCATCGATCTCCCCTGCAGGAGGAGACCTCTCATGGATTTGGAGTCTAGAACTGCACATCAGACATCCACGGATCGCATGCAGTGGACCAGCTAGAGGAAGAAAGAAAACTCAGGACTTCGATCCTAAACGATAAAAAGAGCTAGGTAACTTGGCATAAGTTTAGGACACCTTTTGCTGAGTTTATTTTTACACCCTGTATTAAGGTCCGATGTTTTCTTGCTCCCGATGGCACCAGGTCTTGGGGCTGAATCGACATAACGTGATGTTTTACTATAGCATGATATTTCTTTCACGACATTCCTCTAGTACCAGTTATATATACCTAGGTATCACTCGTGGATGCTTTTTAATACCTCATGGTCTCTGTCCCCCGCAACTTTGACGCTTTGAAAGACTAAGGGAGAAAGTGAGACCAGGCTAGTATTGAGACTCAAGTTACGCAAGCCGTCAAGTTTGCACGTCTCTTGCCAAGACAGGTAAGAGCTTATACAAGTAGCATCAACAGTTGAGGACCAAAAAAGACCACTATAAAACCTAGGGCATAGACTTGACTGTTTTGTAGCTGGCGGTGAGTCTCATGTTTGTTGGAACCTACGGGAGCTGATTAGGGTAGTGAAAGATCCGGAGATTTCCATCTCATGCTGCCCAGGTATATTTTAATTCACACAATGATATGCACGGCACAGAATGATTGCGAACGTGGCGAAACTGAGTGAACCACGTCAAAGCAGATGATTCGGAAACGGAATGCAGATGTAACAGACGACCATGTCGGCGTTGAGCTAGAGCATCAGGACAGTAATTAGTGTGTTACGGTCACCTTGTGGCACAGGCTTATTGGGTAGCACAAGGTCAATAAGACCAGGGTTTGAAGCTCTTGGAGTTGGAAGAGCGCAAATCCTTCTGTGAAGCCGTGAATGAGGCCAGTGAATGGGGGTATCGGTGCCTCGACAGAGAATAGACATCTGAGAGTAATATTAACTGGGAGCGAAGATCAACACACAAATGATGATGCACCAAAAGCGTTAAGTTTAGTGCTTGGTGGTGAATGGAAGTGGATGTTGTCATAAAGCCCATCATGTGCCTCTGTTAGTTGGGTCTTTACTGCGTCATGACCTGAGAAGGGTGCCTGAGCAATGAATTGGCAGGTGTGTGTCCCACTGAGCTGTCCCACGTTTCACAAGGTAGGTGCCTACCCCTCCATGGATCGAAGTATCCCCCGCGCTTCCATCACTCTTGAGAACACTCTTGAGTCTTCACATTAACAACGCTCGCCTTTATTTGGACCCGAATAAGAATCATAGAGCGCCCCTGCGCTTCAACAGTCTCATCTTATCACTAGAAAACTGCATAAAGAACCCCCAGAAGATCCTCTCAGGCGTTCTTGTCTCCCCACTCACAACTCACTTCCCTTCCCCGTGCGTCCCTGCAACTCGACCCAACGGTCCACCGCTCTTAGACAAGCCCCTCCAAGTCAAGGCCTAATCAAGGGTCTTTGAGCCAAAGAACAAGAAACGAACCTCTCTTTCTTGGCCCAACCTTTTGTTATACATATCTCTCCTTCTTTCTCCATTGACCGTGTCTGCTTTCCTTTGACTACTCGTCAAAAAGCTTAGCTTAGCTTCCAAATATAACAAAGAACAAGGGTATCCTCCTGTTCCTTTCTCCATCTGCATTGCGCATGACCCCGAAACACCTCCGTATATCGCTTCATTTCGAATCCGTTTCTATCTCAACCAGGCTTCCTCAAAGGGCATCGAGCTGAAATAGGCAGACGAACCCAAGAGCTACAGTCGTCGTCTCTTTATTCTGATATCAAACCATAAAGCAACAACTTCTCGTGCTCCTCCTGCTGATACACATAACCGCACCACATTTGGTATTCGGCAACTACCCTTGAACTCAATATTATGCATCAACTGCTAACAACTCTCAGAAACAATAGAACCGACCATGGCATTTTCTCCGTCCACGATGCAACAGGATGAGCTTGCTGCTCTCCTGGCCCGTAACCTCAGCTTCAACCCAATTCCCGAGCCTGCCCCTGCACCACAACAAGAGCCGAAGGCCGACCATGCTGAGCCCATCATCTATACTTCAGTCCACTACACCCACTCTGCACACATAGCTCAAGCAGCTCAGCACCAAGACGTCCCTCGTCGTGCTTCAGAGCCACCCCAGACGCAAGGGCCCAGTGTTGAGGCTATATTGCAACACCATGGAGTTAATCCAGCTACTCTGACGCCCTCACAACTTCAGCTGTTCAAAGTTGCCGAGCCTTCTCAGCAAGAGAGACTTATTGAACTTTGGAACATTTGCCCTCCCGGAAACGGCGGCGATATCCCAGCTCTCGCCTGGAGTAGTACCACTGTGGAACATGAGGAGCAACTTGCCCGCTTGCGTTACGAACGACTGAACCAGCAGCAACAAGTCATGAGTCTGGATGGTACCCAAGTTCAGGCAGTTGATGGTAGGTGGGTTCGTAACTCAGAGCCTGAGGTCGAACCATACATGACTTCTGGCTACGAGGAGCTGATGCGAAGAGAGCGTGAAAGAGAGGCCCGGGGCAGCCAGCCCAGGAGCACCTACGGTCTTTACTCACACGCCACAGACCCTGTCTACATGGGTCCGGACTACGCTCGCGAACAGCAGTTGCTGGAGATGGCAACCCAGTACGGTGCTTACCAAGGATTCCGAGCACCGGAGGTGGACACTATGGATGTTATGTAAATAAACGTCGTCTATCCAAACCGAGCAGCAGAATAGTATGACCAGATGTTCAACGGTCAATCTAAATAGAAGCCCAGGATGGCGGTGGGATGTCATATAGGGTGGACAACTTACACGCCAATGTGCGTACAGGAAAGGGATTTGTTGATAGAGCCATGGGCTGTTAGTCATTGTTTGAGTTTTGTTGCTTAGCATGGTTATCAGGTTGCTGGATGAGTTTATCATGAGAAACTGGCTTCCAAAGGGGAGTGGATAGGGTGGCGTTGGTGGAACTTTCATTTTTTTGCAAATCATTTTGCTCCCTCTCCCAGTATCGCCCTCGTCAAGCACTTGCAGTGTATGCTAACAATTAGTTCTACCTAGAGAGAGTATGTGCAACGGCGGTAGTTTTGTTCGCCACAGGTACGTTGTTCCTTTCAACACCTGCCTTCCGGGGCTGCAACTCACTTGGTGTACTCCCTGACTGTGATATTTCATACATACTTTCTTAGCAGTATATATATGCCAGGCACTCGCCCACTATGTACCTATGTATCCAACAAGAATCAATAAAAAAGCTTTTGATAAACACTGCATGTTTTCGACTTCCTAGAACTGCTGGTTTATGTGTAACAAGTCACGTCCATATCTTTATTTTGGCTGTCCAAGTTATTGTAAAGGGGTATCAAATTCCATTCACGCCTTGTGAAGTGAATGGTCATCATCATGCAGTTCATCTATATCCATGTTTAAATTCCAGTCTTCTCGAGCTTCTTTGCCAGCTCATCCACCTCCTTGTCCTTGACAGGAATAACAGGTTCCTCTTGAGCCTCCTCGGCCTCCTTGATCAGCTTCTCGGCTCGGTCCTCAGGCTCAATCTCCTCTTCCTCCTCCTCCTCCTCCTCCGCGTCACTATCTGGCTCCTCAAGGTCCTCCAGCTCGTCAACACCCCATTCATCTTCGTTGACAATATCACCGCCGAACTTCTCCTTGCGCTCCTCGAGAAGCTCCTGAAGGACGGGAATCGACTCGTCGTCCTCTGTGAGGATGTTGCCGTTGATTTCAATTCGCTTCAAAGCAGGAAGACCATCCTTGGCGGCAGTGGCGAAGGCCTTGATGCCCTTGGAGGTGATTTCGTTGTATTGCAGGCGCAGCGTCTCAAGTTTAGCATTCTTGCCCTTAGCCAGAGCATCTGCCACGAGGACACCACCCTTGGCACCAAGTAGGGAGTCACCAACCCCCAACTCCTGGAGTAAAGTCCAGTTGGCAACAACCTTTGACAGAGCTCGGGCCCCACTGACGGTGAAAGTGTTGTCCTGCAGGTCGAGGACCTCGAGCTTGGAAGCATGACTAAGACCTTCGGCGAGAAGGTGGGAGATACCTTCTTGTCGAATACCATTCTGAACCATCTTGATCACTTTGATCTTGTTGTGCAGCTTGTAGGCCTTTGCCCACGCCGTCATACTTCCGTTCTCCAATCGGTTTCGGCCGCAAATAACAGTCTCGAGATCGGGAACTTCCTTTCCTTCCTTTCGGGCAGCCTCCTTCTTGGCGTGAAGCTCGGAGAGCGCATCGGCGATGAGGATACCAGCATGAGGGCCCATGCCGTTGTTGTTCAGGTAAAGGTGCTGCAGTGGCACGTGGGCGGCTAGGAAGGCCACGAGAGGCGCTTGGACGTTCAAACCAAAGGCATTGTCATTCAAGTTGATAGTGTTGAGCTTGGGAAGGTTGAGAACGGAGGTGAGCAGCGAAGAGATGGCGTCAGGGATCTCGCTCAGGAGTCGGCCGGTGAAGATATCGGCGAAGTTTGCGACCTGGAGAGAAGTGCATTGGTAAGTTATAGCAGCCAGGGAAAGGTGATGTTTGACGTACTCTCAGGTTCTTCTTGGTCGCAAGAACCTCACCAAGAAGCTTACAGGCGCCAACACCCAGAGTGTTGCCCAAAATACGAACCTCTTCGACGTCTGCGGATCGAAGAGGGGCAATATGAGGCTCGAGATCCTCAGCAGTGTCGAGCTTGAGGCCCTTTCCCTCGAGGGAAAAGATCTTATCGGAAGAAGCCATTCTATAGTAAATTGAGAAAAGAGGAATTCGCTCAGAATCGAACAGCAAAGATGGTGACGACCAAGTCTGAAAGGAAAAGTCGGTTTAAATAAAAACAAAAGAATGTCGCCAGTGTTTGGTGTGAAGATGAATCGAGTCAAGGTGGGGGTGGGGTAGTAGACAGAATTAGGCAGTAGTTAGGCTTCTTGATCAGGTTTAGAGCATTTCCAACCTTTTTTATGTAATTTCCCATTGCCATGGGCAGCAGAGCTACTGGGCAGCTTGGAGCAGCTTGTCAATTAGGCAGTGTGAGTGACTATGAACATAGTTACAGGAGTATATAGGTAGGTATCGCTCATCTCATTCGATCATTTGAAGATGGCTTGATGAATTAAAAGATTATACAAATGGTCATGGCCCGCTTCCGTAGGATGTCGTAGTTACAATTGTCATACCTGTAAGAACTACTTTATTACATACCTACGATTACTTCTACTGTCCTATGCAAATACTACTGTACGTAACTAGGTAGGTAGGTAGTAACTAGGCATCCTGTACGGAGTTGCCTGTTAGTATTCAGGACCAAACCGAACCCGACTTCAACCCGGGAGTCGGAAAAATTTGGAACACTCACTCATCGGAAGTCACCTGGCCGCTCAGCCGAGCAAGGCGAGAGTGATCGAACACGTGACATTGATCCGACCCGCATCCAATCAGAGCCGGCTTATTGGAACGCTCGATAGGATTTTGTCTGATGCTGCTAATGATCTCTGCCTGAGCCCTTTTGTCCTCCGACTCCGAGAACGACCTCCCCATCTCGCCGTCTCATATTCGATCGCACCAGCGACGGTATAGCTCGCCCATAATGCTTGCCAGGTCGTGTTTGCGCTCGACGCGCACCTTCAATGGCCTCCGGAACGGCCCTTCTGCTGTCACCAAGGTATGGCACGATCCTACCACCTCTGCCAGCGAGCTTCCCGTTTGCCGAGAGATCATCACCACGAACCTCGACACGCCCCAGCCACGCCAATCGCAACAGAATGCGCCTCAATTGCATGTACACGATTGCTGACCCCATTTTCTTCCCAGCGTGCCGCTTCCTCGAGCTCCAGCGCCGCCAGCGATGCCTCTGCCACTCGATTGAACCTGGCTGCCGCCGCCTCGACTACCCTCGCCCTCGGCTCCATGGCCTGGTACTATCACCTTTATGGACCTGTTGCCTTTGCTATGACTCCCGCTGAAGAGGGGTACGTGATATCTTCGGTTCTCGATTGTTGTGTTTCTGCGTCATCTCAATTTGGATGATGAGGCATAAATGCTGGCTATCGATGATCCGCACTGTTATTGCATCACCAATTGCTAACAGTGCCCATATAGACTTCACGCTACCAAGTACCCTTGGGTTCACAACAAGTGGTTCAAGACCTTCGACCACCAGGCGTAAGATGCCATCGATCCTGCTGAATACGCCGTGCCGAATTACTGACCCCCTTGTAGTCTCCGACGTGGTTTCCAGGTTTACCAGGAGGTCTGCCAGTCCTGCCACTCCCTCAGCCGAATCCCCTACCGAACTCTCGTTGGCTCCGTCTTGACCGTTGACGAGGCCAAGGCCCTTGCCGAGGAGAACGAGTACCCCGGTGAGCCCGATGAGCAGGGCGAGATCCAGATGCGCCCCGGAAAGCTGGCCGATTACATGCTGCCTCCTTACAAGAACGAGGAGGCTGCTCGATTTGCCAACAATGGTGCTCTGCCCCCGGATCTGTCTCTTATCATTAAGGCCCGTCACGGTGGCTGTGACTACATCTTCAGCTTGCTCACCGGCTACCCTGAAGAGCCCCCCGCTGGTGTTCAGGTCGCTCCCGGCATGAACTTTAACCCTTACTTCCCCGGTACCGGTATCGCCATGGCCCGTGTCCTTTACGACGGTCTTGTTGAGTACGAGGATGGTACTCCCGCCACCACCTCTCAGATGGCCAAGGATGTTGTCGAGTTCCTCAACTGGGCTGCCGAGCCCGAGATGGACGACCGAAAGCGAATGGGTATGAAGGTCCTTGTCGTCTGTGCCTCTCTGTGGGCTGTCAGTGTCTGGGTGAAGCGATACAAGTGGGCTTGGTTGAAGTCTCGAAAGATCGCCTACGACCCCCCTAAGGAGGTCAAGGTCCGCCGTTAAAGGGGCAACATCTCAAAGTCTCATTTGTATACTAGTCGCCCCTAGAGCAGCTCCTTTGTCGGCGGTGGCGGGTAGAAAAGAAGCCTGGTCGTGGAAGGAAAGGTGGATGTTAGAGTGTAAATCAGATGAATCGTTTTCAATACCTTATTCGACAAACTACCTTACTCTTGGAAATATGCAGGGGTGATGGGTGGTAAAAATGTGAAAGCTCTCTGTACTCGCGGTCGCCAGTTTCTCTATCTTCAATGTCTGATATATATGATTCACATGCCCTGATCTGAATAACCCGATTTCATTGGGTTCTCATCACAAGCCTTGGTTAAGTTTACTTTGGTACCGTTCAACGCCACCCCAGACTTATATCTTGTACTTTTTTATGCATAATGGATTTCAGCAACACGACCGACCAGTATGTAGTGGTCAATACACAACAAATGAGGAGTGATATCCGGGAAGTCTTGTCTCGGGCTCATCAGGATACCTTGAAATGCCTTTCAGCGAGGGACTTGAAGTTTGTGTTATTGGCTTGAGGTATAAATATTACATAAGCACCTATACGCTATCCCTGATTGTAGCCTCACTCGATTCTATGCTTCAACTTGGCAAGTATTTACGACAAGCCGTGAAAACGAGTTCCAATATGCTTCCATCCATATCAAACCGTTAAATGCGTGAATGGTTCTAGTGATTTGTTCACTTAACGTTAGCGACTGTCCAAGGTTGGTACAGGCCTCCTCCCTTGTCATTGGACGATAATCAGCTAGTAACATTCAACCTCCGCTCCATTAACCAAACAGGAACCACTTTTCGCTAGGTTACAGCAGGTGCCTTCTTTAGGTACCCTAGCCTAGCTGACCAGTCACTGTTGCTCCTCTTAACCACTCCCCTTCAATCCTATTTCGTTCTCAACCTCCTCCTCCCACCTCCACGTCCTCATACTTGATTGTTGTCTTGCTCGCCTTCCTTTTAGCACTGCTGGGACACTCCAAGAGCGTTTTGTTCCGTGTCGAATCTTGACTACACTGGTTTCGCTGCCGAACTCAATTTTGCCTCGCGTGCATACTTCATAAGCCCTGGCAAGGACCACACCACAATGCCCTTCGTTGGAGAAGACGCCCACGCAGGACGTAAGCGACGATGGAGCGACGATAGTGAGCAGCCCAGATTGTCTCTATACCCTTCAGAGGAGGCCAAGGACTATTATATCCTCGACCAACGGCCGGAGTCAGCCATACGAAAGGTTCTTCCAGTTTCGAAGCGAACCCGTATTACCGGCGACGATATTCACATTACAGACGGTCTCAACGCTTCCAATTTCTCTTTCAATACACCCCACCGTCGACGGCGCTCATCGCAACTTAAGATGCTGCCGGTGCAGCCCACCTTTGCCATATCACGAGTAACAGGCTCTCTGCTTGTTCCCTGTAACATCTGCCACCGCAAACCAACCAAGAAATCTGATCTCGACTCCTTTGCCAATTGTGATGGATGTGGCGAGCGCACTTGCTTCATTTGTATTAGAGAATGCCATGGCTGGAATCTGGATGGTGGCTCTGGTGTCTCGGAGCAGGAAGTACTTTCAAGGTCGTTCCACATGGATGATGTTGATGATAGACAGCAACAGGAGCAGAACGATACGAAGAACGGAACACGGCAAACGGATAAGGGATGGAAAGCTGCTGGACACCAGACTGTTGTGTGCAGTCGGTGCAGTATTGAGTGTGGAGCAGAAGGAGACGTCGCATGCTTAGGCTGCTTCTCCCGGATGGAAGGCTCATGAGTCGGAAGATGCATGACATTACGGGACTTTGTGGACGAATAATGATGGTTTTCTCGGGCTTAAGCTGGGCGCACATATCTGCCTTAGGTAAGGTAGTTCGGCAGGGTATTTTGAGCGACGCATCTGCTCTTTTGGATGGTACGGAAGTGGACTCATAGCACGTTAGCGTTCATGGGCATATCACGGGAACGGTGTTTCGGTTTTTAGGACCTTGATGGTCTTGTTTTGTGGCATTCGGATTGCATGCAAATGAACCACAGAGTAATTTCACAGTAGATAGATTCTGCAGATATCAACATGGCATCAGGAGCATCACGAACTAAGTCATTAATGAATTCGCTTTTGGGCATGCTTATAGAAGCAATTTGTTCATTGTGACGTCTATATTCCCGCCATCTAATTGCCCTGTATTCATACACCGCATTAAAATACACCTTGCCTTATGGTGAGTATGTCTAGTTGTACTGCATATATGTCGCCGTCGAGTTGAACTTGAGGTTACCCTTGATGACTTTGTCAACTGCACTGAGGAAGTCCTTCTCGGATGCAACCTTTCTCCTTGCGCGAATGGCATACATGCCAGCCTCAGTGCAAACGCTGCGCAGCTCAGCACCCGTTGCGTTCGGGCAGAGACGAGAGATGAGCTCCCACCGGATGTCCCGCTCAACCGACATGGATTTAGCGTGGATGCGCAAAATGTTAGCACGGCCCTCAAGGTCGGGCAGTGAGAACTCGATCTTTCGGTCGATACGACCGGGTCGCATGAGCGCAGGATCCAGTGTAGAGGGTCTGTTGGTGGCAAACATGACCTTGATGTTTCCACGAGCATCGAAGCCATCAAGTTGCGTAATAAGCTCCAGCATAGTTCGCTGGACCTCGTTGTCTCCACCAGCACCATCGTCAAATCGAGCACCACCGATGGCGTCGATCTCGTCAAAGAAAATGATGCATGCCTTCTTTGTACGGGCCATCTCGAAGAGCTCTCGAACCATCCTTGCACCCTCACCGACATATTTCTGAACCAGCTCACTACCAATAACTCGGATAAAGGTGGCGTCTGTTCGGTTGGCAACAGCTCGAGCACAGAGGGTCTTTCCGGTTCCAGGAGGACCATAGAGCAGGGCACCCTTGGGAGGATCGATACCAAGGTTGACGAAGCGCTCAGGAGACAGTAGAGGCATTTCGACAACTTCCCGTAGCTTCTCAACCTGCTCCTTACAACCACCAACATCGCCGTAGGTGACATCGGGCTTCTCCTCCACCGTCATCATTGTAACGCTCGCATCGATCTTGGGCGGTAGGGGAAGCATAATCTGGTACTTGTTCCTGTCGACACCCACGCGCATACCTTCTTCGATGTCGGTAGGACTGACGCGCTCTCCAAGCTGGACAACGAATTTTGCGATTTGCTTGACGTTAATCACATATTTGCTCTTGGCCTCGTCACCCTTCTCGTCAGCTATGATTTTCGTGCAACGTGCCACCTGGAAAGGTTGCTCTTCAGACATTCGCTGACGGTCAGCGGCGACGTCCCATAGATGGGGAGGCGCGAGTCCTGTGTCGGATTCCTAATGATGTTAGAAGTCTGTCCCACATTCGCAGAATTCCCGCCCAACCTTGACGCCGATCTTCTCGTCGACACTTTGTTGCTTCTCCTTGATCTGCTTCTCGAGCTTCTTGATAGATGTGCCATAAGGCGCGGCACCGTACGTCTTGAGAACCTGAATATCCCTGGCGTTGGTGTTAGCGGACTAATCGCACTCTCGTTTCCAGGAGGGCATTCGTACTCGTCTGTTAGAGGCGTAATCTTCTTCTCTTCTACCTCATCGTCGGCAAAGTTCTTTTGGTACTTCTCCCAGTTGGAGCCGGTTGCGGAAGGCTGTTGCTGGCTGTCAGTATGGGATAGGACACAACTGAGCTTGTATGCCTGCAATGAGACTGACCATGATGAGGACCGGGGCTCTCCAATCGTATAATAGTGTTTCAGGGGTTTGATATGAGAGTTCTGTAATTATGAAGGCACTGGCGGATAAACTATGATCAAAGAGAGTCGAATTGTTGCTGGTGTGGTCGTGATTGTTTGGGGTTGGAGGTGTCACCGAATGCCTTCCGTAATCTGTGAGTTGCCTTGAGCGAGCTTGGAGCACGGACCCACGTAATACTGCCGCTGGAGCCAAAAGCAGACTAGGACGTTCAGAGTTAGCTCAAGGAACCTCTCGGAGCTGGATGATCTCTATCCCCGATCCAAAATTTCTAGGTTGACAATTCCATGGCGGAGTAGGGCAGCCTAGGGGAGGTGGGACATCTCCAAGAAGTCCAGTCGTGTTCCTACAAAGCCCCGCCATCAACATCACTTCTTTACTTTGAGGATCTAGGGACCGCCAAATAATTATCAAAATATGTCTGCCCCGGTTGCAGCTCCAGCCCCTACAGCGGGAGGCTCTAGCAATGCTACTTTCCGAGTATGAAGAGCTCCAGACAGGCTTTTGAGCTTCACCCCGCTAACTTTAGACAGGATAAGGAGAAGCCCATGGCGGTGCGCTCCTCAAACATTGTCGCCGCTAGAGGTATGGCGCCTTTGGTGCAACAACAATGCTTCACAAATATTAACGGTTGAATAGCTGTCGCGGACGCCATCAGAACCTCTCTCGGTCCCCGAGGAATGGACAAGATGATTCGAGGTGGAAGGGGCGAGACCATTATCACAAACGATGGAAATACTATGCTCAAGAGCATGTCTGTCATGCATCCCACAGCAAAGATGCTTGTCAACCTTTCTGGTGCCCAGGATGTTGAAGCTGGTGATGGTACAACATCTGTTGTCGTTATCTGCGGAAGTCTTCTTGGTGCTGCCGACCGACTTCTCTCCAAGGGCATCCACCCCTCCGTCATCTCCGAGTCCTTCCAACGAGCTGCCGCTGCTGCCGTCGAGGTCCTACACGACATGTCCCTCCCAATCACTCTGAGCGATACTTCCTCGTTACTGCAAGCTGCCAACACCTCTCTGTCGTCCAAGATTGTCTCCCAGTATTCGAACTTGCTTGGGCCCATGGCGGTGAACTCAGTGACCAAGACCATCGACCTGAAGACCGCCGATAACGTCGATCTTAAGAACATTCGAATTGTCAAGCGAGTTGGTGGAACAATTGAAGATAGTGAACTTGTTGATGGCCTCGTCCTCACCCAGCCTGTGCTCAAGAACGCTGGTGGTCCGGCCCGTATGGAGAAGGCTCGAATTGGTCTCATCCAATTCCAGCTAAGCCCCCCCAAGCCTGACGTATGTCCATTTCTGTTGCATGAGGAATACCTTTTACTTACAATCTATAGATGGAGAATACTATCCAGGTCAACGACTACCGACAGATGGACAAGATTGTTAAGGAGGAGCGATTATACCTCCTGAACATGGCCAAGAAGATTAAGAAGGCGAAGTGCAACGTTCTCTTCATTCAGAAATCTATCTTGCGAGATGCTGTCAACGATCTATCACTACACTTCCTGGCTAAGCTTGGTATCCTTGCTGTCAAGGACATCGAGCGCGACGAGGTCGAATTCATCTGCAAGTCAACTGGATGTAAACCCATCGCTGATATTGATTCTTTCACCGAGGATAAGCTGGGCTATGCGGACCTGGTTGAGGAGGTTCAGTCTTCTGGATCGCGCATGGTCAAGGTAACAGGTACCAAGTCTGTCGGCAAGACCGTTTCCGTGGTTGTACGAGGTGCCAACTCTCTGATCCTTGAGGAGGCCGAGCGAAGTCTGCACGATGCTCTTTGTGTTGTGCGATGCTTGGTGAAGAAGAAGGCTCTCATCGCCGGTGGTGGTGCCCCTGAGATTGAAATTGCTGCACAGCTGTCCAAGCAAGCGCGTAGCTTGACAGGCACCGAGGCAATCTGCTGGAAAGCTTTTGCGGATGCTCTCGAGGTGATTCCCACCACTCTGGCCGAGAACGCCGGTCTCAACAGTATCAAGGTGGTGACGGAGCTACGACACCGACACGAGATGGGCGAGAAGAACGCAGGAGTCAGTATCAAGTCCGGAGGAGTCAACACCAATATTTCCAAGGAGAACGTGTTGCAGCCTCTTCTTGTTAGCACAAGCGCGATCGAGCTGGCGGCTGAGACAGTCAAGATGATTCTGAGGATAGACGACATTGCTTTGACCCGTTAGAGTGAGATATCCCCCCCTTGCAGCATCTGCCTTGGGTTGTATGAAAATACCAAAAATGGGTTCTGGATCTGCCAAAAGCATTGCATTTTATAGACTATGGTGAATCCTATAATTTATGCGTGGTGATTGATTGAGTTCTTCTATTGTGCTGTATATGTACACCAGTGATTAATGTTGGAAACAAGGGCAGTTGCGGAAGGCAGGTCCGCTCCTTCCATCTGTTCTTGCGATACAAGTTGACTCAAGGTACCCGAGGTACCAAGAAACCTTTGTTCATACAATATTTCGACTACTCCTTTCGGTCCAACCAAAGAATTTCAGCTTTACGGTATTGCTTTGTGCATTTATTTAGCTGCGATCCGTCTCAACAATGGCTGCAAGTGATGAGTCAAATTATTCTAGCAATGAGGACGACAATCCCAATTTTGCTGCAAAAGCCCAGGGGCGCCTTTTGCAGGTAAGATTTACGACGTTCTGACCCATAACCAGATTTTCTCTGACTCTTTTCCATGGCAGTTGAAGAAGGGGCGGGATGAGCGCATGAATGCTATTGTCCAAGAGTCAGCTACAGAGATGGACAAGTTACGCACCAGCATCGCCAGGTTTCAACAAGATCGACGAACAAAAGAGTATGCAGTTCAACAGAGCCTTGAATGATTTCAGGGATACAACTGACGGCTGATAGAGTCCGTGCCGTTGCCATTTCTGTGACCAGGATTATTAAAGCAGTAGAGCGCAGGAAAGGCATTGAGCAGCAGATGGAAACACTCGTTTCTCGGCTAGTCAACAAGACTCAGGAGGTTGAGAGCATGATGAAAATAGGGATTCGAGGCAGGGAAGACGATATGAGGAAGGCTAAATGACTGGAATTCACGGCCATGTTTTCTTGTTGGGAGATTTCATTCTTGGGGGGTTAAGGCAGGCCAGTGGAAATGAATCTGGGCATGAGCCTATGACGGATACTCACAATCAACCAAACTCTCAAGCATTTATGAGTTCTTCTCGCTATTCACATTGACCCGGAGCCCACCAAGGACAAGTCTTCAGGAATGCGCCTCACTTACAAGTTGAGAGGACATGTCACGCCACTGCTGACCATCAATGTTTATGATATTCTCCGGAGGGGAACGTGCATGGATTGCCCTTTATTCTACATTTATCGTATCTGTTATACACGGTCATATTCTATGGCCGAAGTCATTCCATCGTGTGAAGTTGTGAATCTTTTACACCTGGTATCCAAATCCCGACATGCATGATCGGTACTGGTCGATCAGGGATTTGCAGTCGGCGGCAGGATCTTTTGCGTTAGAGAAGAGCATACACTCATCACGCTTGGCCTTCTCATCCTTGCACACACAGCAGGGCTGGAAGGGGTGTTAAAATAGTACTTGAGAGCCGTTTTGGTCAAGGAGAAGCTCACCTTGGGCTTGCTAGTAGTTGTGGTGGAAGGGGACGCAACATTTGCGGCGGCGCCTACGGGCGAAGCTATAGAGCCATGTTAGTGTGAATTTAAGAGCAATTGAGTGTTTGGTGACTTTGACATACAGATTGTTGTTTGAGCTGCGTCCATCTTGTCTAGGTAGTTTTAATTCGTGGTTGTGAATTAACAAGTCAAGAAAATAGATCGTCGGCTAAGTTGACCTGAATTCGGTCATTCGTTTCCAATGGCGAAATGCGCCAGGGGAGTCAGATTTCTAAGCTCTGCCTAGGTACCTAGGCCGCTGACCAATCATTTCTTACGGCTCACGTGGAGTCGCGAGGACTTCGCGCTTCTCTTCTGACGTCATTTCATTACAGTCACGCAAGTAATGCAGCGAGATAGAGAGATCCATTGCTATGAGTGTTCCGACTTGGACTTGGGCACAAATATATTCAGCTCAATATCGTGGTTCGAGCTTATCGGTCTTGATGTTTACAAAATTACCGATCTGGGAAACAGGTCCCTGTAATTTGGAGCCGGTGTCTTCCGGGGACTGGCATCGCGGGCCCACCCGCTCGCCGGGCCTCACGGATTTACGCCGGCGACAAGGGCAGATTCTCACCCGCCTGGTGACATATCCTGCAACTTGAGCGATGAAGGTGTAGCCGTATCCAATCATTTTAATGACCCTTTCCTCTGTTGGCTTACTACGGGCTCATGAATCCATCCTATGCTTTGCTCGAGCCTCCAATTGCGTGGGTCACCGCAAGTCCCATTGAATCTGAGCTGTAAATCGCTTTGTCTTCATGTGAATGTTGAGAAATATTGAGCCTTCCTCAACAGATCATCAGCTGAGTTCTAGCTATAAAGCCAAAGGATTCGGACCCAGAGCAAACTCGCCAGGCATAAAAACACGGTCTTCATTCTATCGATTCAGCGACCTAGGTAACCATGCTTAATATCGAGGAAATCCGCGCCCTCGGAAATGTCCATCCAGAATTTGAGCCTGTAAGTTGCCCAATACTCTTAGACACCACAAGTTATTCATGACTTTCAGATCATCAGAGCCCATAACCCAATGCTGAAAGGATGGGATATGAACACTGACTTGGAATCTTTTCGCGAAATGATGGCTCAGGTGAAACAGTATCGACCTAAACCTGACCCGGCCACACTTTCATATCACACTAAAGACTTCAAGGTTCCTCTGAGAGATGGCTTTGAAGTTGACGCCAGATCATACATGCCCAATTGTGATGTTCCGACTGACGGACGTCCTGGGCTTGTTGTCTTTCACGGTGGAGGCTTTGTCACAGGTGATCTCGACACTGAAGCAGGACTATGTGCCGAATTCACGAAGCTTGGGGGCATTGCTGTGAATATCGATCACCGCCATGCCCCCGAACATGTGTTTCCCCAGGCTATCAATGATGCTTTTGATGCTACTATTTGGGTGAGTGAACCTTCATTCAAGAGACGAATGCAGAAACGCTGAAGCAAGACAGGTATCTCAAAATGTGGACAGGCTTGGAATCAACCCGTCCAAAGGCTTCATCATTGGTGGTACCAGCTCAGGCGCCGATATCTCCCTGACCATCTCCCATTTGTATAGAGATGCCGAGACCTTGCACCCTCTGACGGGTGTTTATGCTCCAATCACTTCTGGTGTGAATGATCAGACGGTCCCTGAGAAGTACAAGGAGTACTTCATCAGCTATGAACAAAATGCCACGGTCCCCGTGTTTAGCGCAGAGTCGATAAAATTCGTTCACTGTATGCCTGCAATTCTCCCATGCCTAGGCTATGTACTGACAAGTTTCACAGCGAAGTATAGACCTGACCCAAAGAGCCCTCTTGCTTTTCCGGTCGCGTTCCCCAGCCATGCAGGCCTGCCCAAGACTTACTTTCAGGCCTGTGGGATGGACCCTGTCAGGGACTGCAGCATTGTGCTTGAACAACTCTACAAGGACGAGGGAGTACCCACAAAGATTGACATCTACCCGGGCCTTCCTCATGCGTTTTGGGCTATATTTCCAGAACTTGAGATATCGCAGAAGCGTGAGCGGGATGCCGTCGAGGGTCTAAAGTGGTTGCTGGCTGGGTGAAGGCTCTAGGCGACGTCAATCAATGGACGGTTTGTTATTATTTAGTTTCAATGAGTCAGACAAGCATATTGAAATGCCGAATCAGCACTGGCAGTCGTGTGTTTCCACGCGTGCGAAATGGTTGAGGTGACGTAGACCAGCCGTGTAAGTGGGCAAACTCAAGCAGCTGTGGCCAAAAGTACGAATGAAAGCAGAATAAAAGAGCAAGAGCATTTAGAAACCGTCTACTAATGTGAGTATGTGCTAAATTAAAATAATAATGATAAGTTTCCAGAGAACAACACCGTTCTGAGAAGAGTGTGTTGAGACTGAATCGCGGGTTCAACTGTCCTTGAGTACTCAAGGAAATCTTGATAATTCCAAGCTTAATCTCAGAGCCCAGTAGAGAATTAATTAGAGGCCACGCGGCTGCTGGCAGACTGATTGATCTAATCTGATGTGGCGATGATGTGTGCTATTGCTGAATGACCCAGCAGCAGTAGAGTGAAACTAGGTACTAATTAATTCTTTGAGCTGCTTTTGCCTTCGAATAAGCTCGGATAGACTTGTCTGCCTGCAAAGTCGCCATTCGCACATTACGATAGTGCGAAAACACAAACCGGTGCCGAGTTAACGGACTCGGAATGTGGCCCAATTTATTTGCCCCCGGTGTTTTATTGGTCTCGGGTCCGATCATGCTCCCTCACGCAACCCCAGACCTTACTCTCTGAAGGCGGCAACAAGAATGTCCCGAATCAAACGCATTTGCCTTCTCTGCTGATCCAAATGGTTCGACCAATTCATCCAAGTCTGATACGTGTGTCTATTGTGCCTAGTCAAGGTTACGATGCGGGTTACGCATGTGTCTAGATCTCGCCTCCTAGCGGATGAGATGCCCCATCTGGCAGCCCATCTCAATGGAGAAATTTTTTTATATATAAATCGTATGCTATGTCGACATGGTACGATATTTATTTACCACCAGCTTCCTCTACATCATCTACATTTATAAACACTCTTGACCTCTGTTCACTATCATCATCACTACTATAAACCATTCATACTTGATAAGTATCCATTACACAAAATGAGTCGACAATCAAACCCGTTCAACAATGCAAACTTCTGGGATTTTGTTCAGCACTTTGACCCCAACCAAGCAACTGGCCGCGGAGTAGATCACCAGACTGAGACTCCATTTCCCTCTTTCATGGCGGGTTTCCCCTTTGGTTCGCCAGCTGGCCCTCACCCTCCTCACCCTCCTCACCCTCCTCATCCCCATGGGCATGGGCATGGTCCACGAGGACCTCCTCCACCTCCCGAAGCTGACGGCTTCGTCTGGGGTCCTTGGTTCTCTGGTGAAGGTGCTCCCGACAGTCGAGCCCATAATGAGCAACGCCAGCAGGCAAACGAGACTCAGCAAGCTACCAGAAGTGAAAGCCACGAGTCTGACGAGACCATGAACGTCCCTGACCCCGAAGAAGTTGCCCCTGAGGAGAATCAGTGCGGAGCTCGACCTGAATGGGCTGGGCGAGGTCGTGGCCGTGGCCGTGGAGGTCCTCGATGCGGTCGAGGTCGAGGACGCGGTGGCTTCCCCCATGGTCATGGTCCTCACCATGGTCCTCACCATGGCTCTCATCCTCCTCCTCCCCCCTACGGTGGCCCCTTTGACCTTTCTGGTCTCTTCCGCGGATGGGGTAACCATCCTTTCGTTCGCAACATGCGCGAGCAGTTCCAAGAGAACCAGAACCAGAACCAGAACCAGGAGCAAAACACCAATGACTCATCCGACTCCTCCTTCAGCCCACCCATCGACATCTTCAACACCGAGAAGTCATATGTCATTCACGTCGCCCTCCCCGGCGCAAAGAAGGAGGATATTGGTGTGAACTGGGATGCCGACCGCAACCTTCTTAAGATCGCAGGCGTCGTCCACCGCCCTGGCGACGAAGCCTTCCTCAGCACTCTCAGCTCTGGCGAGCGCAAGGTCGGCATGTTTGAACGCAACGTAGCCCTTCCACCCACGGGAGCAGATGAGCGCGACGAGGTTGACGGCTTGGGTATCACCGCCAAGATGGAGGACGGTGTCTTGGCCATCACTGTGCCCAAGGCTGAGAAAGAGTGGACTGAGATCCACAAGATTGATATCGAGTAAGGATTGAGAAGGTTGGAAATGATATGTTATGATATCCACACTGGTAATGGAGTTTGATAGTTGCTATGGCTTTTGGTCAGTTTCACGATAACGTCGTCAAGCTTTTGGTTTTTCAGTTTGGGATCTGTTGGCGAGGATACCTTTAATACCTGAATACGATATTTATATACTTATTTAGCAGAGGCGGAAAAAGAAAAGAACAAACCACAAAAAAAGGAAAGAGAAAGAGTAGGAAGAAAAAAATATATACATATATGAATTTATCAAAATCTTCATTTGCAAACGTGACTAGTCCCTGTAAGCCCTTTCTGATCCAAATTCACATGTCAGAGTGGAAAATCAAGGTGATAAGTATAGTGTATTTACTTTATTTATTCAGTCTAACAGCTTAAAGCTGAACATGTCTTCATCCGCGTTAAGGCCTATGCAATGGGTATATGCTAGAATGTAATGGGAGTTCTGTCTCAGAAGAAAAGGGCTTTGCCGGGCTGTCCAAGCCGGTGGTGTTTAAGAAGGTAAATATAAAAAAAAGAAAAACGTGCGTCAAAGTGCTCGTCATGTCGATGAAACCAAAGAGGTTGGTATGCTCTTTGCACAATATGCAATTTCAGATGATCTTTCCAGGGTTAAGGGAAAAAAGTGAAGGAATAACAAAGAAAACAAAAGTGAAAACCAGCAAAGTGAACTCCTATGTAGTCCTCAACGTCCAATCATTAGGGTATTAGTGAATCGAGCTGGGCATGTCCCTCGTCACTTCAGAAACAAAAAAAGAGCGTATAAGATTCGCTTGCTATAACTCAAGCTCGCGAGTGATCTCTTCGCGCACATGGCGAGACCACTTGAGAATGGCGGTCTCAAAATCAATCCAGACCTGTGGAGATGTGTTGTACTGGACTCCGAGCACATCGACTTTCAACATGACCTCGAAGCGCAGTTCGGCAGCTTTGACCCAGTATCGTAAGTTATCAGCGCAACGATAGGGCTTCTGGGTATCGGTATGAAAGCTTCCAATGGCACCAAATCGTCTTCGCGATTTGTGCACAACGGCATTGTGAAGTTTAACCAGTCGCACACCATTCTGCATAGCTTCGAGGAAAGGGGTAGGCTTCGAATCTTCAGGTGACATTGACCTCCATTCTGGTAAAGTTTCAGAAACCGTGTCCATGGACATGAGAAACGCTCGTTCCCGCTCCAGTTCGCGACCAGTCCAGTCGCCCTTGAGCCATGTCCAGCCGACCCGTTCAGCCCTCTCCGCGTCTTCGATCTCCTGTTCCTTCTTCAAGATATCGAAGACACTCTCAACCCAGTCATTCATCGTTTTGATCTCCTCTTGCCTCATGCCTTCTTTGAAATTTCGGGTGGCCATCTGCCTTAGTGTTTCCATGACAGCTAACAGGTCTGCCCTGACTTGCTTCTCGGGTTTAATAGAGTCAAGACGGTCAGGTAGTTCGTGCGCTGTGTAGTAGATTTTTGCCGCGCGGATTGCCAGCGTAACAACATCGAGAATATGCATTCCTTGCAGCTCAAACCACCCTTGTGTGTTTTCCGCTGGCATGTTAGGGTAATCGGGCCCACTGGACGGTGCGTCGTAAGTACCGGTTCTTCGCGCCTCGACTTCATTCAGTGCCTTCTTGGCGTCGCCAAGCGTTTGCTCGAGTTCTGACTTGAGCTCCAGAATGGTAGGTGGTTTGGGGACCACCTTTTCACGGTGGTGATACGTACTCACAGTCGGTGGGAGCATATCACCGCCAAGGTCACTGAAGTTGTCCTCATAATAATCATCCAGCTCCTCGATAGGAGACTCAACAAGGTCGGTGCCGAAGCCCTGGGAGCTGAAATCTGGGCTGCTGTCGGTAGAGGCGTACGACGAGTCAAAATCCGAGCCAACGATCTTGGGCAAAGCTCCGGCATTCGTGTCCAAGGAGGAGAGATCCAGGGTGGCGCGCTGCTGTTTCTTCCTGGCCAATTGGCCACCCTTGCCGTCAAGTAAGCCTGTTCGAGCAAAATAGTACTGCAGATGCGCGATGCTGCCCAGGCTCATCACGCTCTCGCGGGATCGGGCGCTGGCGGCAAAATCAGTTCCTTGTGGCCGCATATATCCCCGTCGGCGACTCCTGCCGTCAAAGTTATAACTGGAGTGACGAGACATGGCCGAGATATCTGAATGGCGATTCTTCAGCGTGCTAGTGTCGAGGCTTCCGGTGGAATGACGGTTGAACTTCTCTATGCCCAGAGCATCCCGAGGATTGGCATCGTTACTGCCATGCGACCAAGAGGATGTCGTCGACAAGCAACGAGAGAGCTCTGGGCATGCACCGATAGCTGGTGTTGGAAGAGCGTCTGGAGGCGGGGAGTCGCAGCGAAATGACGGTGTCTGATCGTTGGTGGTAGCCATTATGCTATAGATGCTATGCTGGTACCGTGCTAAACAAAAGAGAGTGCAGAGTGTGATAGAGCTTGAACTTGATTTATCGATGCGTAGCAGTACAGTAGTTGATCGACCTTCGCAAGATCAACCTTGTGACCTTTGACGGTGACGTTGTGTCTGTGAACAATGATCTGCACTTACACAGATTCACAAACACGAGAGATGAGGTCCCACACGATATCTCGGGGATAGCTTGGCCTAGAAATTCGGGGCTTGATAATGGATCAGCCCAGGAACTGCGACTGGGTTGCGCTGCGGCTAAGGGACAATGATCGAGAGAGCGATTAATAGAAAAGGCGAGAATCGAATATACGCAATAATCGAGGGGTAGCAAAGACAGAAGACAGGACAGCAAGACAAGACAAGATGAGATGAGACCAGGTAAAGAGGGGGGAAGAATTAGATTAATTAAAAAGTTGACGGCGACAAGACGGGAAGGGGAAATTCAATGGATGAATGATTTCCAGGGGGTTTCCAACGGCGATGGGGCGACCTGATGCCTGGATACAGTCAGTGAGTGGTTGGCGGGACAGGCCCATATGGGCACGGGCAAAAGCCAGGGTAAAATTACACATCCAGTTCTCCAATTCTCACGGATACCGACTGGACAGCGAAGGGCCAACGCGTGACAGGGGGTGATTAAGAGACGATGGAGAAGCTAAGCTGCTGGTCGTAAACAGAGCAAGGATTGAAGAAAGATTTCGTGTTTTCCAGAAGCCGCGTGTCGTCAGGGTTTATCGGTAGGTAGAGCAGGAACAGCAGCAGTAGCAGGAGCCGGACGGAGGTAGAGGGAGAGTCGATGGGGACGTTTTCTATTCGTTTATCGTGAGGGCGGTTTGAGATGTGCCTAGAGTCGACAAAGGGCTACCAGATCTTTACTACCTGTATGGCTTGGGACAGAAGAGGATTGAGATCGGCATCACAGACGCCAAAGACAGGGAAAGAAGCTGCAATACACAGGTACAAATGACAAGACCATCCAGTAAGCCCTTCAAGTAAGAGAGCTCGAATAAGAGGCCGTCGACTGGGCACAACTGACCACCCGTTCCTTGAGCTTGGAACAATTGGTACAGTAGCGTTTATCGACGACACGACAAATTGAACGCTCAGATGTCAGGGATGAAGAAATAGATGGGGTCAAGGGGAGGATCGAATATGGAGCAATGGAATCGGCATCATTAGTACAGCAGCGAAGCTCTTTTATTAATATCCCAATTGTCGATAACCGACAGCACGCCAGTATCATAATCATATCCCCGGGCAACCTGCAATTGTACAAGAACGGATCGTGGATTTGCAGATTCAGAGAGCTAGGCCTCTAGCACAGGCTTTATCGGGCATACTAATCTCCTCCAGGTTGATTGGAATTCTTACTTGGCTGCACTGGGCCCGTTGCTATGGGCATCAGCAGTTACGAGTTTCAGACTTTCATTGGAACTCCATCCCGATGACGACAAGGAGCTGTCCGTTTACAAGAAAGCTCCGTGCTCAACAAAGGCCATTGGACCCCGTGAAAGTTGAACCTGGGGCTCGGGACGGGCCCGATGGTTAATTCTTCCGTTATTGGGTTCATTCACTTCCACTATCAGCCAGTTGTTACAGCTCAAGCTTTCCGAAATCTAACCGTAAGGTAATTGGTGAATGAATGAATCAATGTTGATGCCTCTGTGCATATGGTATTGCGCCTAATTACCGTATGGAGTAGGCATTGCCAGTGTTTTATCCTATTCCACCTTTTTCGTCTCCAGGTTTATCAATGAACGATTCTGGCAAGACTGGGGTTTTTTGCCAACTGCTGCCAATTATCATCTAACAAATGGCATATTGCACATGCTCTATTACAACATCTTGCCAAATGTGACTTCGCTTCGTGGCTCCGTACAGCTCAATGTCTGTTAATTCGAGACTGAATACATGTGATATTCTGTTCCCAATCAACTAATTGTCTACTTTACAAGCTTCCTCACTTTAAAAGCAACCATTGGATCAACAGCTGCCTATCCCTTAGGATCCGAGAGTGCACCTTTAAAGTACCAACAAGGGGGCTCAACCAATTAAAATGCTATATATTTAAGGTACCTGCCTGCTACTTAATTTTACCTGTAATAGAAATACTAATAATTTTTAGACTTATAAATCGCTATATTATATATATTATATCTCTAGCTTATTATTTAGCCTTACTAGGCTTAGCTATTAAGGCTATTTACAGATAACTCTTAGAGAGGTCTTTTTCTTCTTAGGTTATTAATTTAAATGCTTTAGTAGCCTTTATAAGTAGCCTATTTCTTACAGTTAATATAATTATGCTATAAAATAGGGATAATTCTATTCCCTAACTGAAGATTTAACCTTAATTAAGCTGCCTGATAGTATTAATAAAATAGGCTGCTGTAAACCTCCTCTCGCTATCAGGTTTAAGGCTTATAATGTACCCAGTTAACTGTAGCTTTTAACTATATAATATAGCTATTAATTAGGGCTATTTCTAAGAGGAAGGCATATATAATAGCCCTCTAGCTGCCCTTATAGATATAATAATTGTAGTAGTAATAGCTTCTAAATTAGTTACCTAGGTTAACAGCTCCCATTTCCTTATTATATTTAGCTGCTACTAAGGGGATCTAAAGGTTAAGGATACCTTTATTACTGTTAAGGCTTGAATAAAATAGCCTATAAATTCGATATAGGTCGAAGGATAGATAACTGTAATAGGTACAGAAGAGGCTGTAGAAATAGGAGGGGAAAAGGTTGTAACTGTGTTGTAGATAGGCATAAGGTAGGATTTATAAGATAAAAGTAGATTCGTTGAGAAGAGCGATTTTTTCCAAATTTAATGATATATATTATGTAATAGAAAAGTTGTTTTTGTTGCTAGTTAAAAAGGAGTTCCCTGAGTGGGAAAACCTGGGTCTTATATAGACCTCTAAAAGAGCGGGCATTGTAATTCCCAGAGCGGGGTAGCCTCAATGATAATGAAAAGACTATCACAAAAACCACCAAAATTCGGAGAAAAATAAGATATACTTTTTACCCAATTTGGAAGGCGCTAGGCTTTAGTATGCTTATAAAGCTTAAATGGGAAAACAGGGTTTTTCGTGGTGTGTTATGAATCATCCAACTGAGGGGTAAAATCTCATATACGTAATCCTCATTATATAATCATAATGTGACCCCAGTCACGTGACTTTCCTACTGATATTTCCTTAGTAAGAAATATTTAAAGTTTATAGAAAAACTTTAATATGTAGAGTTTGCTCAATTCTCTACATATTGCTTAGGTAAGCACACCAATCGAAAGCCCTGAATTTTCTCATTATTTTGGTATATATTTTGCCCTGATTAGTTATCTAGAACATAATATATTCCTTAGTTATATAATAAGACCTTTATATAATATCAGGTCTTAACAATTACTAAATTATCTCTTTATTATCTAGGCTTATATATATATTATTATAGGCTGCTTCCTTATATATTACTTAATCTTATAATTAGTAAATATAAAGGAAAAAAAGAGAATTAAGGTATTATCTTTTTAAGTAATTTAATTAACTTAATAAAAGGAAAATATAAGTTAATAGAAGGAAATATAAAGTATAATATATTTAAAGACTTTAACCTTATTATTAGGCATTAAAATTAACTAATATTTACTTTAAGCTTACTTTAGCTTGCTTTTATTATTAGCTTTTTTAAAGCTTATAAGGTCTTTATAAATGCTACTATTTATATAAGCTATACCTATAGTATTAATACTTTAATCTTAAAGAATATAAAAAAGGAAAGGTAATAAAAATAAGTTATCTATAAAGATATAATAACTAGCACTTAATAAGAGGTTTATTAAGGCAATAATTACACTTTAGGTTAGGTTTAATAATTTCTCCTTTAGCTCTTAAGGCAGCTATCTTATAATATCTCTAGCTGTAGGCCTAAAGGTTATAGAAGGTATATAAAAAAGCTACTAAAGAAAATAGCCTTCTTAGGCTATAGCCTACACCTTAAAGCCTATTAGGTTAGGCTTAGAAGGTATTATAAGGGTTATTTTTAACCTTCCCTTATATCTAATTATATACTTATTAACTATAACTCTTAGGCTAGGCTTTTATAGAGAAATCGCCTTATTTTAGAGGAAGTTAAAGTATTTATTAACCTTCTAATAATTAAGGGGATTATAACTCTTAGTTAAGTTAAGGGTAGCTTTATTGTAAATCTATATATAATAAAAAAGCTAAAAAAAATCAGTCTTAAGTTATTAGGTAAGAAATAGGATAATTAGAGAGGAATTTTTTAAAAGTATTAGCAGCCTAATAGCTCCTAAGGTTAGCTTCTTAATGTAGACTAATATATATAATAATGCTAATAAAAAGGTAGACTTTAGTAAGGTTAACTGGCTTCTAACTATATAAGAAGTTATAATTTTCTTAAGAATATTAATTAATAGCTTTATTAGTATATTAAATCTATTTTTTAATAATTTTTTCTAATAAAAACTATAAAAAAAGGTTAACTAGTATAGCAGCTTATAAAGCTATTATAGAAATATTAGAATTATATTTCTTAAGATTAAGAGGTTTAAAATAATATCCCCTTTATATAGCAGGCTCCTTATCTAGCTAGGCTATATTATTAATAGGTTATTTAGATTAAGAATGCAATATAGCTATACAAAGGTTAAGGTTAAAGGCATTAAAGGTAGCCTCTATTATAAATAGTATTATAATATTAAAATAATAAAAAATTACAGCTAAAATCCCTTCTAATAATTTCCTGATTCCTGGTAGCCCAGATGTATTGAGCTAAATGAGGGGGAAAAGTGGGTTGGGTACTTCAAAGGTGCACTCTCGGATCCTAAGGGATCCATGAACAGGTCGATATGCTAATTCTGACCGGCTGCTGCTAGGCGAGATCATTGACCAGGGATACAGCTCTCCAGACAATTGGCAAGCAAATCAGAGGCAGCCTATCATCCAATCCCGGCAGTTCTCCCAGGTCAGTGTGCGTCAATCTAGCATATTAGCATGCTACGTAGCATGTAATATGAACATCGTCCTTTCCTGTGTTCAAGTATTGTACAGAGAGACGAGACTATGAACAGGTAAGTGTAGAATTCAAAAACCTCAATTGTACTCCTTCCTGCGGCCTTCTTGTCTATTTGCAGACGGGAGTGCTGAGAGAAAAGACTCCGTCTTCATCTGAGCTTGTACCCGTTGCTTCAACGACACCTCATAAACCTTCTTTATGCTGAGGTCTTTGACTTTTAGTGGCTTCCATCTTAGACTACCTCGTTTGGCCTTTCTCTTTGGCTATCGTTCTGATTGCCGGATTGAGATTAACTTTTGGTGTTCACTCTATTCTTTTTCCCAAACCTAAGGTAAGGTAGTTTTTTTTTAAATACAAACAGAGCTCCCATGTTATTTTCGCCGGCCTGGGCTACCAACCTTGTACCTGCCGAAACCTAGCCTATTCCATGCCTCTGGCCCTTCCATTTAGGTATCCTCATCTAATAAGTCACCACCAATCTTCAAGACCTTAAGTTGCCAGCAAGATTTTCTTCTCCCTTTGAATATAAACGTTTGACTACAAACTCGCTCTTCTTTGTTAGTTTCTCTCTTGTCCTGCCAACTGCAACTCTGCCTTTCTCCACTTACGACAGTCATTTCATCTTGGACACATCTTGTCATTCTCTTTTCAAATACTCTGTCCGAAACTTTGGCCCCCTTTTGTCTCCGCCTAACACTCTGTCTCTCTGTCCGCATCGGACGATAGTCGTGTTGCTCTCGTTTGATGAGAGTTCGAATACTTCGGTCCCTTCTGAACTTTCCTCTGGCGACAACATTTGATCTCACTGTTCTTGTTGTACTCCTCGCCAACGCACCTCTCCTGCCAATGTGCTTATCATTTGTCTACCTATTTGAGCTAGGCGAGGTTATAGCTTGAGGCCGAGACGACATCTCCTAATCGACTCAAACGGAAGCGTAAAAACCTTTGGCTGTTCATTGCTGATTTACCAGAGGTTGCTTCTGTTGTTGCAGTTACTCCTACACTCCTGCAGCAGTCTCTTACCCACCTGCCTAGGTACAGTACGCTTCTTGTGCGCTGCCTTACCTCCAATCAGTGGTTGGCAGTCTGGTAATCTCCGTTACAGAGGACCCTCAAAACTTGGCCACTAGCTCCACCCAAGCTAAAATTATAGGACAAAAGTCTGACAACACCAGCCCCACAGCCAACCTCCCTCATTACAACAGCAATTAAACACTCAGCGATATCATTGCGAATAGTCAATTAAATTTAATAAAATGTATATCAATCAATTCCCCTAATCCAGCGCTTCAATATTTTGTATACCATCCCTGTGCGCGAATAACAGCGCGAAGGCGATTTTTCACGGAAGTCATCAGCTTCAAAATCAGGTGGGGAGGCAAGGCTGCCCACGCCTCTTGCAACCATCTGATCAACTGAGCTCTATCTGCCTTGTTGTTCTTCAATCTGATGAATTCGGGATGCATCCGTTGAAGCTTGGCTTTTAGAGCTTTCCACACGTGTTCTATAGGGTTTAAATCAGGGGAATGAGAC